>OU896712.1:416351-453184 GCA_918026855.4 Phaedon cochleariae
ATTCTGAATAATGCTTCATTTCATTAGCCAGAACTTTTGAAAACTCATAATTCATGGAGTATGCAATGGCTGTATCAGCACTTGTCCCATAAGTGTTTTGAAATCTTCTTTTAATTTCATTAAGGAATAAGAAGGCTCTACTGCGTTCAAAATCCTGAAAGAAAAAATACTGAACATATTGATTACACTTTGGAAGCTTATAAAGACTTGCTGAAGTATAAATAAATACTACATATAAGTAGGTAGGTACTCACATCATCTGTGATACATAAGTAAATGATGCCATTCTCTGAAATGTAATGAAACAAATAACTTCCATGTGAATAAGTTAGTTTTTCATTTTGTGGGGGAATTTTTAGAATGATCTGCTCAGTAACTTCTGCAAAGTTTCCAGCACAACTTGCATATTTTGCCAAGACTGTTTTTCCTCTACATACGACGCTGTACAAAATAGGCATCTAAAATATTGTTATTTGTGAATGTCATTATGTAGGACTGCAGATTAGGAAGTAGATCACTAGTATATTATTGTTCAAATGTATCAAATTGATAATGTTTCATTTTCAATACTAACCTTGATAAAACTTCGGAATCAAATGAAAAAATATATAATTCTCTTGGGTCTGTACAACAAAAGGAATGTGATGATAAATTTGAATCACAACAATATTAGCATATTAGCAATAACAATAATAAATTAATGAAATAAAATGAAGTGATATTGGCGTCAACGTCAACAATAAATACTCCCACCCCACCAGCCACCGTCACTCGGTCACTCTCGTCAGACCACAAAAAAAAAGTGTCTGGCTGAAATGTGATTTCTGAATTCAATGGTTTTCTTTTTTAACTGGTGAAATAAAAAGAGATAGAACATAGATATCCAATCATGTGGCCTTGTTGAAATGCAATGATCTAAGGCAAATGTCATTACATAACCTAAAATAAGAAGACCAGCGTCTAGAGACAGGAAGAAAAAAAAATAGTCATTGTGGTGGGGGAACCGCGCCATATACGTATCGATAAACAATACGGATCATAACGGGTGCCAGGATGAAGCCAAAAATATGAAACAAATGATAGCACCCTTCGTACAGTCCACTATTCCGCTGATAACCACGACATGTTCAACACAGTCGTGGAGAAGCATGAAACTCCAGTTTACCTAGCTCCAGCTGCACACTCTGACCCAGTAGATATTGTATACTCTGGTCCAGTACTGAATGTATACTCTGCCCCAGTACAGAAGGTATATTCTGCCCCACTTGCACATGCTTGCTCCAGTACGTGCATCCCAGTATGTGCAAGCTGCCACAGTCGTTCTTTCTGCCCCAGCTCACTTGTGGAGTGAATGAAGTGGAAAATCATTATTTATTTATTAAGTTATGTTATATGTTTATTCAATTTGGAATATATTTATCCATATTTTCATTAATAAAGAAGTTATTTTTGCAAAAAAAAAAAAAAAAAAAAAGAATATCCATAAGGATTTGGTGGCATGATACGCATGCGCCATGCGCTATTATAATAGTAGTCATCAACATGTATTGTGTTTCGGTGGACAATGACGTTTACTAGCCTTTCAATCAAAGCAGTATGTGTCTGATCGTATCTCACTTTTCCTTATGGATAGTCATTTGTCTTCAAAAATCGGCTTCATGTTTCGCTATGGAAACAGATAGAGATTATCCGTATTGATCACCTAGCGCTTGGCGCGGTTCCCCCACCACGATGACTATTTTTCTTCTCCTGTCTCTAGACGCTAGTAATGATCTAAGGTGCTTTCACTTTCCTTTCAGCATTGATAGCAGTGTCAGAACTGTCAGCACCGTATGTTCAAAATATTGATGTCTTATTAATTTTTGTAACAATGCAATGAAATAAAGTATTTGAAGATGTCCTACAATAATGCACTACTGAATGATCTGTTTCCCAAGGGTTATACAGGTAGGTATATAATTGAATTAGCTACTTCCCTAATTTTTCATTCTTGTATTGATCTTTAGATGACTGGGATTCAGATCACATTGAAAAATGTTTGTTCAAATTGGGAACCTACAAAGTCAGTGATTTATTGAAAAAATCAGAGGCAATGAAATCTGAAAGAGTTACTTTGGAGGAGCGGATACAAGAATTAGCCATTACCAATTATAAAACATTCATTGAAACTGCTGAATGTTCACAGGAGTTATTCAGTCAATACAATGGCATAGAAAAAAAACTAGATAAGCTCTTGTATGATATTCCCAATTTCGAGGAGAAATGTGCCACATTTGGAGAGAAATCTGGCAGTATCAGTCAATGGAGAAAACAGAACTCATCCACTTTGGAGAAAAGTGCCCAAATTCTTGAGATTCTGGAGCTGCCACAACTGATGAACTCTTTCATAACTGATGGATTGTATGAAGATGCCTTAGAGTTGGCTGGTTATGTGAGAAAGCTAGAAAGTAAAAACTCAGATATTCCTATTTTCAAAGTAAAATCAAGGTTCAAGAAATTATTGCAAATAATTTTATCCCATGGTTTTTCAGAGTATCGTTGCTGATATTGATAAGGCATGGCTCCTAATGTTACATCAGCTTGTTTCTCAACTGAGAGGGGATCTGTCTTTGCCAAAGTGCCTTCAGATTCTAGGGATTTTAAGGAGAATGGAAGTTTTTTCTGAAACTGAACTACGTTTGAAATTTTTGCAGTGTAGGAGTTGTTGGTTGGACCATTGCTTAGAAATTATTCCAAAAAATGAAGGTATCTAAGAATCCAATGTGTACCTAATACTTAATTGATTGGTGAATTCTAGATATGATTATTTAATAATGAAAAAAACATGCTCTTCTATAGAGTTATTCCTATGTGTCTGAGAAGTCAGCACAAATTATGTTATGGCAAAGAATTGTTTCTTGATAATTATTTATATCTCACATCACCAGTAGTGGTTTTTTGTTTATTTTCAGTGAGTCATCACTTGAGTAAAACAATAGAAGTGACAAGAGTTAATTTATTCAATATACTTACTCAGTATAGGGCAGTTTTCAATGATGATGAAAGAGGGCCATTAATTTTGAGTACAACAACTAATTTGAATGTCAACCAGAATCTCATTCTCTTCAGTTGGATCAAAAGCAAAGTAAGATATTTTCATATTCCCAAATCATCTTGAGTCTCCCTACTAATGTGCTATCAAGATTTCAGATTTTTTGCTTACTTTGGAAAGTGACCTTCAAGATTTGACACCTATAGAGTCTATCTTGGACCAGTGCATGTATTTTGGTGCATCTTTCAGCAAAATCGGCTGTGACTTCAGAACATCCATGATACCAATCTTCACGAAAAAAATCTGCAAGGATTTCAAAGAGTCTGTTTTCGAAGGGAACAAGACTTTTGAGAAAAACATTGACAGGTTCACTCTGATAGATAAAAACTACCCAGGCATTCCATGGAAGACAAAAAGTGAGAACCAAATGCAACCACCTGATAGTCTACTGGAATTCTATCCTCTGGCTGAATACACAAATAATATTCTGTCTGCTCTGAATAATTTGAGGTTGTGTGCTCCTATCGCCATTCTGGATGAAATTGTAGCTACTTTAGAGGCCTCCTTAGTAGTAATATCGAAATTGCTCTTGAAACTCTACATACAGGAGCAACAAGCTTTTTCTACCACTTCCAAAGATGCATTCACCAGGCTCTGCATGAGTTTTTCTGATGACTTAGTGCCTTACTTGCAGAAATGCTTGCACATCATTTATCAACCTAGTCAGATCGCATCGACACTTGGAGTTAGTGTGAAGATTTTACAGGATGAAGGTATAACATTCTTGAATAGGGAACTTGTTATTGCTCCCATTGTACATTTGCTTCCCATGAAAACTGACTCAGAAAATATTTGTATCATAGAAGCTGTCCAGTAATCTTTTTGTGAATTGTACAGTAGCTTATTATTTAAATTCTGTCTGTATTATTTTGAAATAAATCATTTTATGAAAACTAATTGCATTTTTTTTTTTTCAAAGGAAATCGTATTGATGCAAACTGTTCTGCTTTAGTATCACCTAATGATGATGCCTCAGGAATTGATTGAAGTTTATTTCATGAATAATCAATAATAGTCCAGACAACACGGCAGGGATCCCTACGAGGGGCGAGTAACCGACTCTGCGTATTGTCGCCATTATGTATTATTGGTATACAGGTCCTCCTTTGTTATCATACAGAATTGATTAAATCAAGAAAAAGTCTAATCAGAAAGTGAATTATCTGATGGTCAGGCTTCTGAAACCGATTGAAGATTAAATCTTTGAATATTTAATTCCAGTCGATTAAAAATATATAACATGAAGAGTAGCGACTCTTGGTGTTTGTACTCCTTCTGCGAAAGAGGTTGTCGCATAGCATTCTTGAAATATATACAGGGTGCTATTTAATTGATGAGTAAAAATACAGGATAGTACCTTATTGGCTCATTTTAAGAAAATAAGTTCAAATGAACATGCATATATGCCCTCTATTTACCTCTTAACTTTCGAGCTATAGGATGTTAAATTTTATTTTCTCTTTATTATTGATCAAGAAACTTTCACAAAACTGTCACATGAAAAAACTTCGCAAACGATAAGATTTCCACAAAATTCTTAAACACACAACATGTTTCGCTAACACAGTAGCTTCGTCAGGTGATATACTGGTATAATGAACTAAACCAACGTTGGCTTGCTCAACTTTTATATGTATCCTACTTTCCCAACTTGAAGGATTTTAGTTACCTGTGGACAGGTTCGATAAACCTTCATTTTCGGAAATTAGGCACAATATCTACATTAAAATACGGTGTACCGGATTAACTTGGAAGGGTTGATAGCAAATAAATATTAACTATACTAAGAAAACAAATTCAACAGTGGTCAACTATTGAGGTCTAATAGATCGTTAAAAGTAAAATGTCAAAATTGTTGAGTTTGTTGATTTCTAATGATTCAAAATGATTGAGTTTCATTCCTTTATTTTCTACGTGTAGAATTTCGAAATTATCATCAAAACTATGATTTTCTTTTAATATATGGTTGGCGTATGTAGAATTTGTTTTCTTTTTCAAAAAAATCATCTTGTGTTCATGAATGCGCTGATTAAACGTACGACCGGTCTGACCGATATATACCTTAGGACAAGATCCACAGCTGAGGTTGTATCACCCTCATTTTTAGAATTCAGAAGTTTTGTCTGTGAATTTTTTCAGATTTCTAAAAGGCCAAATGAAAATTTTCATTTCCCCACCTGAGACTTCGGTACGATATAGTCACCGAGCTATCTTCGGACGGCTGAAAGTGCCAGAAAACGGCGAAAATTCACGCGAATTATCGCATTTTCAGTAGATAATGACACGTTGAATCGAATGAGAACATGATCAGCCCGATAGGACAGATAGTTTTCGAGATATCGGCGCTCAAAGGCAGCTTTCCGATTTCATTGCCAATAGGTGCACTCCGGTAGGCTACTAGCTACTACGTCTCAATTTTCCAAAATTTACGAATTTCCACCACAGATTCGTTCATTTCGACATCGAATTAGTCTATGTGATTTTTTTCAGATTTTTAATAGGCCAAATAAAAATTTTCATTTACCCACCTGAGACTTCAGTTCGATATAGTCACCGAGCTATCTTCGGATGGCAGAAAACGGCGGAAATTCACGTGAAATATTGCTTTCCCAGTAGAAAATGACACGCTGAATCAAATGAGACCATGATCAGCCCGATAGGACAGATAGTTTTCGAGATATCGGCGCTCAAAGGCAGCTTTGCGATTCCATTGCCAATAGGTGCACTCCGGTAGGCTACTACGTCTCAATTTTCCGAAATTTACGAATTTCTACTACAGATTTGTTCATTTCGACATCGAATTAGTCTATGTGAATTTTTTCAGATTTTTGATAGGCCAAATAAAAATTTTCATTTCCCCACCTGAGACTTCAGTACGATAGTCACCGAGCTATCTTCGGACGGCCGAAAGTGCCAGAAAACGGCAGAAATTCACGCGAATTATCGCCTTTTCAGTAGAAAATGACACGCTGAATCGAATGAGACCATGATCAGCCGGATAGGACAGATAGTTTTCGAGATATCGGCGCTCAAAGGCAGCTTTCCGATTTCATTGCCAATAGGTGCACTCCGGTAGGCTACTACGTCTCCATTTCCCAAAATTTCCTGATTTCCACCACAGATTCGTTCATTTCGACATCGAATTAGTCTATTTGAATTTTTTCAAATTTTCAATAGACCAAATTAAAATTTTCATTTTCCTACCTGAGACTTCAGTACGATAGTGTCACCGAGCTATCTTCGGACGGCCGAAAGTGCCAGAAAACGGCGGAAATTCACGCGAATTATCGCTTTTCCAGTGGAAAATGACACGCTGAATCGAATGAGGCCATGATCAGCTCGATAAGACAGATAGTTTTCGAGATATCGGCGCTCAAAGGCAGCTTTCCGATTCCATTGCCAATAGGTGCACTCCGGTAGGCTACTACGTCTCCATTTCCCAAAATTTCCTGATTTCCACCACAGATTCGTTCATTTCGACATCGAATTAGTCTATTTGAATTTTTTCAGATTTTTAATAGGCCAAATTAAAATTTTCATTTTCCTATCTGAGACTTCAGTACGATATATAGTCACCGAGCTATCTTCGGACGGCCGAAAGTGCCAGAAAAAAGCGGAAATTCACGAGACTCATTGCTTTTCCAGTAGAAAATGACACGCTGAATCGATTGAGACCATGATCAGCTCGATAGGACAGATAGTTTTCGAGATATCGGCGCTCAAAGGCAGCTTTTCGATTTCATTGCCAATAGGTGCACTCCGGTAGGCTACTACGTCTCCATTTCCCAAAATTTCCTTATTTCCACCACAGATTCGTTCATTCCGACATCGAATTAGGCTATTTGAATTTTTTCTTATTTTTAATAGGCCGAATTAAAATTTTCATTTCCTATCTGAGACTTTAGTACGATTTAGTCACTGAGTTATCTTCGGACGGCCGAAAGTGCCAGAAAACGGCGGAAATTCACGCGACTTATTGCTTTTCCAGTAGAAAATGACACGCTGAATCGATTGATACCATGATCAGCTCGATAGGACAGATAGTTTTCGAGATATCGGCGCTCAAAGTCAGCTTTCCGCTTTCATTGCCTATAGGTGCACTCCGGTAGGCTACTACGTCTCAATTATCCGAAATTCACGAATTTCCACCACAGATTCATTTATTTTGACATCGAATTAGTCTATGTGAATTTTTTCAGATTTTTAATAGGCCAAATAAAAATTTTCATTTCCCCACCTGAGACTTCAGTACGATATAGTCACCGAGCTATCTTCGGACGGCAGAAAGTGCCAGAAAACAGCGGAAATTCACGCGAAATATTGCTTTCCCAGTAGAAAATGACACGCTGAATCAAATGAGACCATGATCAGCCCGATAGGACAGATAGTTTTCGAGATATCGGCGCTCAAAGGCAGCTTTGCGATTCCATTGCCAATAGGTGCACTCCGGTAGGCTACTACGTCTCAATTTTCCGAAATTTACGAATTTCCACCACAGATTCGTTCATTTCGACATCGAATTAGTATATGTGAATTTTTTCAGATTTTTAATAGGCCAAATAAAAATTTTCATTTCCCCACCTGAGACTTCAGTAGGATAGTGTCACCGAGCTATCTTCGGACGGCAGAAAGTGCCAGAAAACGGCGGAAATTCACACGAATTATTGCTTCCCTAGTAGAAAATGACACACTGAATCGAATGAGACCATGATCAGCCCGATAGGACAGATAGTTTTCGAGATATCGGCGCTCAAAGGCAGCTTTCCGATTCCATTGCCAATAGGTGCACTCCGGTAGGCTACTACGTCTCAATTTTCCAAAATTTACGAATTTCTACCACAGATTCGTTCATTTCGACATCAAATTAGTATATGTGAATTTTTTCAGATTTTTAATAGGCCAAATAAAAATTTTCATTTCCCCACCTAAGATATTATTTCTGATAAACCTTCCCAACGTGTTATTTGTTTTATACGCTACTCTCAAGTCCTGTTTGGGTAGAAATGAAGCAAATTTTTCAGTTGATGATCCGAAATAGGTTAAAGTTCTATAATTTTGTTTGTGAAGTTTTTACATTTGCCATGGATTTCCATCAACGGCCGAATCAATTCAGAAAAATTTTTTTTTTACGTTTATGAGTACTTGTCAAAATAATACCGTATCAACATAATCGATCCCGTAAGGATATCAAAAATGGAACAGCCTCTACATGGTGCCACTATTTGCCACTTATTATTGAATTGAGAGAGTGACTTCTCATTTTTATTTTGCGGGAATTTTTTTTGTTATTGTTGGAATCATAATTCACGGATGCATTAAGAGAATACATTTATTCGATATCTGATTTACATAATAAGTCTGTGCTTTTTATTATCCATAATAAGGAACACAACACTCGAAAAAGCCCCAGTTAGTAAAATGGTTAACCACTCAACTTCGGTTACATACCTACATGTAAATATTCAAGTTTACGAACTAACAATAATATATAAGTTAATAACTTCAACAGTCTAAATAGAAGAGAGAGATCGGTGTATGTTATATCCACCTTGATGTTTTCCTAAAGAATATTCACACATTGAGAAGTAAATTGATAGATTTGGTTGAGAAGTTGAAATCGACTCAAGTCACGTTTTGGTTTTAGCTTACATCCAAGATGGTGAATGTAATCTTGAAGATTTCAACAAGACCTTTGCAGGCGTCGCCGAGATTTTCTAGACTCGGAAAATTAGCTAAAACCAATAGGGCCTAAAACGTCACTTAAGTTGATGCACTTGGTCAAGAATTTGATATGCGGAACGAATTTTTCCATCATCCTTAAGAGAATTGTTGATTTTTGTTAACCTAGTGATTTATTCCATATCCTAACTCTAACAGTATGGGTACCGTTTTTTTAGCCATATCATTATATGACATATCCACAGCGAAAGCAACTACTATCTATAACTTTTTTATAATTGAAATCTTTCTTATTTGAGATGAAAACATGGATGATTGTTTATTCTGAGGATCACCGTGTACGTAGCCAGAGTCGTGTATTCGATTTGAAATTTGGTTCCCTTTTCAGGGCCATTTTTGCCTTGTCCTTTTTTAAAATGGAACGTGGATTCCTTTTTTGGCTGCAACGGGTAGCTTTTCGCCCATCAAAAAGGGGTTGGTTTTCTCGCTCTGTAAAAAATAAATTTCGAATAATTAGTGCTGTTACTCAGAAGATGCAATTATCGAGGGAATAGATAGATAGATGTTTGATTTAACCAAGTTACAAAATAATTTTTTTCTCGAAAAGTCAATATTGTTGAAGAACAGAATATAATATACATACACATTACAGTAAATTCCATAAAATAATAAATTAACGAATTAAAATCGTTGAAACCAAAAACAGTATTAACCATGTTTGAAATATCTGAATTTTCGGTCAATGATCAATGAAGGTATTGCGTTTTCCTTGCTAACTGGTGGTTATCAAACTCAACAAATGACGTGTGGGAATATTCGTCACAGAAAAAAATTGTGTATTATACACGGGAAAAATATTAGATTTTAGCTAACGATTTTTTGTCTACCTCCGCTGCGCAACCTCGAGCTTAAATCTATTACTTTTTTTTTTTTCGTGTATAATGAATAACTATTAGCAGATATGAATGCTGAAGTTTATTCAATTCATAATGTTTTTCACATCCTGTATGATATGAACATCAATTCATTGTACAACTGACAAATGCTCCCTGACTTTGGATGAACTAGGGATAAACGACACAAAGAAAATGATACAACTTACCTTATAAGAGTGGAATTTTTTTGCAACGAGATTCTTGTGGGGATAAACTTGATCCAGCTGAAAATATTGGCAAAATTAAATACAGTGTGAACATGAGGCTGTAAAGAAATACTACTATAATAAATTAGCTTTTCTGGCAACTTTAATTAGAATTATTATTTTAGTTATGTGCATTCCCAGTTCAATAAAAATGTTGTCTATACTAATATTATAAAGAAGAAAGATTTGTTTGTTTGTTTGTTTGTTTGTTTGTTTGTTTGTTTGTTTGTTTGTTTGTTTGTTTGTTTGTTTGTTTGTTTGTTTGTTTGTTTGTTTGTTTGTTTGTTTGTTTGTTTGTTTGTTTGCTTGTTTGTGTGTTAGCTTGTATTAGCTATCAATTAAGGTAACTTATATAGAAAATACTGTATGAAGAAGTAATTCTTTAATAATTACTTTCTTCTGTGTAACAATTGATTATTCGTTGTTATGTATATATAAAAATTGCTATCCCTAAGTAACTATGATAAACCATACATCAAACTGGGATTATACGAGGAACATATCAGTTTGTTTGTTTATTTGTTTTTTCGTTAGTTAGTTTGTTTGTTTGTTTGTATTGAATTGGCTCCGAAACTACTAGATCGAATTGGCTGAAAATTGGTGGGGAGGTAGCTTAGCACCAGGAGAACGTTATAGGATACTATTTATCACGGTACCATCAGGAAATTCAAGATGGCGGATCTAATAATATATCGGACGAGTTTTGTAATTATGGTCCGATATTCTATTCCAAATTGGAATCTTGGGGTTTTCGGGATCGGAGATTATGATTCTTTCGCCAGAATTTGAAAATTCGGGTGGAATTTGGAAAATCAAGATGGCGGAACCAATATGGCGGACGAGTTTTGTAATTATAATCCGATTCTTTTCCAAATTGGTACCTAGGGGCTTTCGTGATCGGGGATTATGATTCCCACGTCAAAATTAAGAAATTCAAGATGGCGGATCCAAATTGGCGGATTTTGTAATTAGGATCCGATTTTATTCAATTTTGGTATCTGGTGGTTCTCGGGGTCAAAGAATATGATTCTTTCGTGGAAATTAGGGAATTCAAGATGGCGGACCCAATATGGCGGACGAGTATTGTAATTATGATATATCCGACTCTCTTGAAAATTGTTATCTGGGTGTTTTCGGGGTCGGAGATTATGATTCTATTGTCAAAATTTCGAAAGGGCGGGATTTGAAAATTCAAGACGGTGGAACCAATATACCGGACGAGTTGTGTTATTATATACCGATTTTATTCAAAAATTGCAAGTGTGCGTTTTCTTCAAAATTATGATTCCTTCGTCAAAATTGGGGAATTCAAGATAATAGATCGAATATATTGCAGACGAGTTTTGTCATTATAGGTTCCGATTCTATTCGAAATTTTCATCTCGGGTTTTAGGAGTCGGATATTATGATTCTTTCGTCAAAATTGGGAAGTTCAAGTGAATTAAAAAAAAGTTTAAATAAATGGTAGTTTGAAAAACTAAAGAAACATAATAGTGCCTTGATGAATATTGAACTGAAATAATATATTATAGAAATAATGTATGTAGCAAAACAACGTTTGCGAGGTCTGCTAGTTTATTAATATAGTCAACCTTACTTTGAGAGTTTGTTGCAACATGTTGTTGAACCCGAAATCGTCCATCAAATCCATGGAATCACCTTCCGACATACTGCCCGGATTCGGACATTCGAACATGTGTTCCGTATCGCACATGCAATCTTGGGCCGCCTGGTATCTGCGACTGAAAGACGCGCTGTTCTCGAACTCCTCGATACAGCCCTGATCTTCTGAAATCGGGGTAAAATCAGATCACTCAAGTAATTAGGAGGCGCTTAATTAATTGCGATAAAAATATATGGGGTATTCCATTTGAAATAATAAAGTTACTCCTAATATCTGAAAAACTGTAAACTTGGCAACACTGGTGATGCCACCATTGAATCAGACATCATCAATAATCACCCTGTAGAAAATTTCGTGAATTTTTCTCAAGCCGTTTCTGAAATATGAGACCGTTCCGATACTTTTGAAAGACACTGTATATATCCATTTTTTCAAGTTCATAATTTATCTGAGAATATTCCTTTTCAATACTTTCACCCAATCAAGGGGTTCAAACTTGAACGATGGAAACTTATTGTTATTTTTATAGACCTGTATGATGAATATCGATTTGTGATGCATCCAAAAATTCAATAATCTCTTCTATACCTGAGTATCCAACTGGGCAAGGATTGGGTGGGTTGCAGTAGGCTGGTAGAGTCGAATCAGTCTTGATTTCATGATTGTTTTTCATTCCCTCATCTGGTCTCAATAACTGGTTACCCTCTCCAGATCCTCCAGATATGAACTGAAAAAAAATTAGTTGGTGTATTCTTCACTTTAGGACACATGTATATATGAAGAAAAAGTCTTATTTTGATACCAACTATACGTCCTTGAAATATTTACATCGAATTTTGAATCACCCTGTATATCCGAGAAAAAAGTACTCACTTTTTTCCTTGGAAAAAAAGTAGTTTATGAAAATTGACATTTTATAACCTGTCAACAGAGATGAAATTTCAAACTATTTTATATACAGGGTGTTTCAAATCATCATCTGGTCATAGCTTTTGAACAACTTTGTATAATCTATCTATACTTGGTAAAACTATATCACTTATATTACTCATCAAAACTAAATGAAAATCGTGATCAGAATCAAGGTCTGTCTTGAGGAAAAACAGAAAACTTCTTTTATATCAAAAACAACACTCTGTATGGCAACATTTTTCAGATATGTTTCAATATTTCACGACCGCGCATCCGATTTAACAGATGTTTTATTATTATTTTCTGATATACTCGGCTCCATTTTGAGTCATTTTCATTGAACTCGTAATTCAAAATCCAATTATTTCACAAAATAATAACGTCCTTCGAAGTTCAACATCATTGGGGTGAAATAGATAAATCTGTTCGTTCGACAGAATAACGTCTGTGATTTTGGAAATTTTTGAGGGCTTGTTTTATTCTTCACTATTGATTCATGAGCTGCGGTAAATCTATCAATAGTTCACCTAATTTGTTTTTAATGAAGATCAACTTTGAAGACAATTATTTTTTTGTATCAAAATTGGATATTGAAAAACAGTTCAATAAAATTTCCTCGAAATGGGGTGAATATTTCAAAACATAATAATAAACTATCTGTCTAATTGGATGCGCGCTTGTTATAAGTAGGTCACTACATGAATTTTTTCCTGCTCTTTCCAAATATCAAAACAGATCCACAAAATTTTGCCATACTGAGTGTTGTTTTTGAAATAAACAAGTTTTCTGTTTTTCCTTAAGACGGACCTGGATTCTGATCTCAATTTTTATTTAGTTTTGATGTGCAATATAAGTGAAATATTTATACCAAGTATGAATAGATTATACAACGTGGTTCAAAAATTATGACCAGTTGAAGATTTTGCCAAAATCAAGATAACGTCCTGTATCTCAATTATAAAAGACGATAAACATATCAATGGGGGTGATTTGAAACCGTCAAAGTGTCCTCTATCTGCCAGTATCGTATGTACATTTAAGTCTGAAACACCCTGTATATATTTATTATAGTTATTTGTTTTACTAGGCAGAAAAGTACAAGATGGCGTTTCATAGCCTAGGCGTATATATATCCATTTTTATAGGCTCCAATCGCAGATTCGTGATTAGAGGGTTTTTCAATTCAGAATTTCTTTCCACGTCCTGTATGAGGAATGTCAATTTATCATATATCCAAAAAACATAACAATGTTGTTTATTCTCGATGACGTCTAGTACATCCTTTTTAGTTCCTAGGAGCTAAAGTTCAACTTTAGCTCCTAGGAACTAAACATGTTGCCTAGCAACATACCTATTTTTGTGTCAGTAATAGAAACGTCAATTCGAGAGCTAATTTTGGTATCAAAATGGACGACTTTTGTGTCGGTTGCAGAAAAACATATTTTCTAGAAATAGTGTTTATGGCAAAACAACGTTTGCCGGGTCAGCTGGTGTATAATAAAACGTGCGTAGTCGCCTCACCTGGTTGCCCCACAGACTGCCGTGCCGCAAGTACTCCCGGTCCCGCAGCGCCGGCTGCAGCCGGTCCCCGAGCGCCTCGCCGCGCCCCGCGGTGTCGTAGTCGGCGGGGAAGAGCCCGGCGGCGTCAAGGGCGGGCAGGCCGTCGGTGAAGTCGACGTAGGAGACGCCGTCGCCGCCGCCGTCGCCGCGGATGCGGGCCAGCAGGTCACGCAAGAAGATGCCCGACAGGATGCTGTCCTGGGGAGGGAAGAATGTGTGAAGGAAACGTTAACTGGTAACTTGATTGATTGATTGATTGATTGATTGATTGATTGATTGATTGATTGATTGATTGATTGATTGATTGATTGATTGATTGATTGATTGATTGATTGATTGATTGACTGATTGATTGTCTTTATTACCCCAAGAAACATCATTGTTTATAATAGTGATATACAGGGTAAAATGTTTTCATCGATACAGTGTTGCCACTTCTATCAGAAACAACTAGCAACTTTGTTATTTCAAATGGAACACCCTGTATTTTATTGCATTTTTCGATTCTTCCAGTAGGGCTGATTTCATCAATGCATCACACTTGGGGTCGAGCTGGAATGATTACAGTGATATAGGGTGTTCAAAATCGAGATTTTTCAATTTTGGGATTTTTTTTTGTGTCGAAACTATTCATTATTGATCAAAACGGCGTACATGCAATCTTTGAGAAAAGCTCTCATCAATATTGAATTTGTCATTCCTCAAATACATATCATAATTCTATTCTTTCTCGAATACTTTTTCATTAGCCTTCCTCAAGTTACGAGGGGAGTGTATCAACTTCGGCGTTCGTTATTCCTCTACAAAGGATGGTGTCGCCTATAAGAGTTAGGCATAAACAGTGGTTTTATATCAGTTCTATTCCAAGTGCAATGTGAACTATTGAAAAGCAATAGGGTTGTTTTTTAAGGGAGATCTGTTCTCAGAAATGTAAACCAAATTACCTGTGTAGTTGATAACGAATGATATATGAAGCAATTGGAAATTTATAATACTAATTCAGGTTTTTTTCAGCTTGATATTATGGAAACAGCCCTTGGCTGCTTTGGAGGTAGGTGTATAAACTTGGGCGTTCGTTAAGTAGAAACAGAAAATATTCAATATTAATTCATATTTTTTTCAGGATATTCCAAGAATACTGTCAAATATTACAGATTTCTCAGATTAATGAAAATTTCTCTGCAAGAAATGTTAATTCATTTGTAAGACATTTCACTGGAATTCTACTGCTGTGAATGCTTTCCTAGATTATGGAGATCTTCAAGATGAGTTTTCATTAACATTAAATTTTTCATTCCTCAAATACAGATCATAATTATATTCTTTTTCAAACAATTCTCTGGATAAAAACAGATCTTGTCAAGTTTATGGAATCACGCCAGGTACCCTTACGAGGGAAGGGTATCAACTTTGGCGGTCGTAATGCCTCTCTACAAAGGAGGGTGTCGCCTATTAAGAGTTAGGTATGAACAGTGGTTTTATATCAGTTCTTTTCCAAATGTATAATGAACTATTGAAAAGCAATACAGATGTTCTTTTAATGAATATGTGTTCTCGAAAAAGTACACCCAATTATATGACATGTACTTGATGATTAATGATATAAGGAGCAATTGGAAAATTATAATTAGTGTTGCCATCTAGACAAGACAAGATAAGAGTTTACCTACTCTTGTCTTGTCTTGAAATTTCAAGACAAGAGTTGTATACGCGTAAGTCTTGATTAAATAAGCTAAGTGCGGTCTTGTCTAGATAACGAAAGTCTAGATTCTTATTCAAGACTCTAGATAAGACGCTTAGCTTAAATTGCGTAGAAACAGTCAAGTGCATGCAAACTCCCGCTCTCTGGGAACCAATCAAAACAAATCATAGCCGCGCCAGCGAAACGACGTATTTGTAATATAGATTTGAAAATAATCAAGAGTTTTGAATAAAAGTCTTGTATGGAAAATGAAAAGTCTTGTCTTGTCTAGATAATCTAGACAAGACTTATTGATGAATAATGTGAAATATTAGATTTCTCAGAATTTTGTATGGAAACACCATTTTATAACAGACGTGTCATTTCAGCAGTCAAAATTTCTGTAGAAAAAATCAATCAGTTTCACTGTCAACTTTGGGAGGTTAGAGGTTAGGTTAAGGTTATGTGAACCCTCGATAAAATCAGAACCCAGATTATTCATACTAAACACATGAGTTCCAATATCAGAATTCAATGATCTGCAGATTATCCTTAATTTTGAATATGTTTGAGTAAGACTCATTGTTCTCATTATTTTATAGTACCTAATCTATTCATTGTATGTAGGTATCTCAGTACACCTCGACGGTGTAGAAGAGAATCGTGTGACATGATTCAATCGATACATTCTATACTTTTATAAATCGGATGATCTGAAAATAATACACAGAATGAAAGCACATACCTTTCCAGGTGGTAAATAGCATAGGGCCCCACCAAGGGACATCATGAGGATAAAGAACTTCATCTTCTGGATTTCGACCTATAAAAAAAATTGAATCGTTGAGAAATCGTCAGCTCAATCTTAAAAACATGTTCAGAGTTATAAGTACCTATTAGATAATATGACAAATTTGATTTTTGCCAATTACCTTTCGGAAAAAAGTCACGGGGTGACTTATGTGATAAAAAAAAAGTTAAACTGCCAATATGGGAAAACATTTTTTTACAAGCGTGCGTGATTCACCCTATACCCGTACGCAATTTAGTTTGGAAAGTGTCATTTTCCCGCAACATTGCGGGAAATTTTTTCCCACACTAGTGCGGGAAATTTTTTCAGAAATATTGGAAAATAAAAATTGATTATTATAAAAATCCCCCTATAGATTTGGATTGATCTGATGGCAAACGAAAGTGTCTTTCCCGCACTCGACTGCTTGCCCGAACTCCGCTTCGCGTCGTTCGTGTCAACGGCAGTCGCGTGCGGGAAAATTACTATTACATTCTTTTCAGAAAATTGGTGCATTTGTTTAGAATCTGAAATGAAAGCATGACATTTTCAAAATAAACTCACAGTGTCTATGTAACGTATGTCAAACCTACTTTATGACGCGGCTCCTATGCTGAATTTTCTGAATCAAACGAGAAAAAAAAAATTAAATGATACAGATTGTTTTTTTTTTTCAATAGTCTAGAAAAAGTTGCAGTTGTAGTCCAAAACTGTCGCACCATATGGGTGATGGAACACCAGCTTTACAACATGAAATTAAGGAATCGCAGTTCTTCTGAAGGAATTTCTCCACTTCATTCTTGTTAATCAAATATCGGGATAATTCATCTGGGATTCTCAGGAAACGTGTATTATTGCAATATCAAAAAACCTTAAATATGGAAAGTTTTACTAATAAACAGTCTTGAATGGGTTTTGGACGTATAGGTACCTAAAACCACCTGTTATGGATATAGGAAATTGCGGTACTCATCTCTAAAACAAACAGAGTAGATATGGTACATACGTAAGAGGGAGTTTTCATGACACATTATTCAGAACATCAGAAGCATATCTAAAATTGATAACTCACACTGGTATTCTGTATGACGTATATAGATATCGAAGGTGCAGTGTCAAACCTCCTGTATTTAGAAGTGGCTCTTAAGCATTATTTGCCACATCGCACAATCGCACAAGAATGAAGAAATGAAAATTATGAAAACAATAGAAAATACGCCGGTGGCTGATGGACTCAATATGTTTTCATGAAACTACCAGTTGATGCAAGAGGGGCGGATTTCATGATGTATGGTAAATTTGCCGAATAACCACAGTCTTGAATGGGTTTTGGACGTATATAGGTATCCAAAACCACCTGTTATGGATATACGAAATTGTGGTACTCATTACTAAAAAAACAGAGTAGATATGTACATACGTAAGCAGAAGTTTTCATGACACATTATTCAGAACATCAGAAGCATATTATCTAAAATTGATAACTCACACTGGTATTCTGTATGACGTATATAGATATAGAAGGTGCAGTGTCAAACCTCCGGTATTTAGAAGTGGCTCTTAAGCATTATTTGCCACATCGCACAATCGCACAAGAATGAAGAAATGAAAATTATGAAAACGATAGAAAATACGCCGGTGGCTGATGGACTCAATATGTTTTCATGAAACTAACAGTTGATGCAAGAGGGGCGAATTTCATGATGTATGGTAAATTTGCCGAATAACCACAGTCTTGAATGGGTTTTGGACGTATAGGTATCCAAAACCACCTGTTATGGATATACGAAATTGTGGTACTCATTACTAAAAAAAACAGAGTAGATATGTACATACGTAAGCAGAAGTTTTCATGACACATTAATCACAACATTAGAAGCATATCTAAAATTAATAACACACTAGTATTCTATATGGCGTATATAGATATAGAAGGTGCAGTGTCAAACCTCCTGTATTTAGACGTGGCTCTCAAGCATTATTTGCCACATCGCAAAATCGCACGAGAATGAATAAATGAAAATTATGAAAACGATAGAAGATACTCGGGTGGCTGATGGACTCAGTATTATTTCATGAAACTACCAGTTGATGCAAGAGGGGCGGATTTCATGATGTATGGAAAGTTTGCCGAATAACCACCAGTGGCGTGTTCAAGGGGGGGGGCAGAGGGGCCCGGGCCCCTCCCAAAGCAGGCTACACTCGAATAAAAAAACACGAAAATTTCGGTTCATCCAGTCTTATTTGATATTTATAGAAATCTACCATTTAATTATTAATATATGATGATTGTTTTATGCTACACGGTGTGGATATTTTATACACTGAAAAACTCGTTAAATCGTTAGATCATATACCTGAAGTGGAACCACGAACAGTTGAGAAGAAGAATATTATTCTCTTCGCCCGCCGGTCAGCCTGACCGGCGGGTGGCGATCGTGTTTCCGTTTCCGTTTATATAATCGTTGGCGATCACGTGGGTGCCAAATGATCAGCGTTTACTGTTCAAAGTTTTCAGTTAGCTGTAGACTGTAGAGTCGCTGAGTTAGTTGGTGGCGGTGGTAACTTTGCATGAGTAATCTCGAGTCATATCAAAACAAGAACTAACAGCTGAAATAATAATGTGGCAAAAAAGATGGGAAAATAAACCAATTTGCCCTCTACTTTTTCAGCAATCGAAGAACTTTGTTTTGGGGCAAGTTTGTTCCCTGCAATAAAGATTTTACTGCAAATATTTGTCACTCAACCTGTATCAACGGCAACAGCGGAAAGGAGCTTTTCAACCATAAAGCGCTTGAAAACCCACTTGAGGTCAACCATGGGTGAACAACGTTTGAATGGTCTAACTTCACTTAACATTCACAAAGAAGTTGATTTGAATATTGAAAATGTAATAAATAGGTTCGCCACAAGTAAAGCCATACGAATGAGCCTCAAAGACTGGTCAGGTTGAAATAATTGATCTAAAAAAATTTATAAGTATGCTATTTTCCATGTTTGTTCATTGCTTAGCCAAATTAAAAAAGAATGGTTGTTCTGGTGTTGTTTCGTTTAATTATATTCGTCAATGTATCACGACAAATTTTGGCAACATTTTTTATTTTTGCCTCGGCCCCCACCTGTGAGATTCTAAACACGTCACTGATAACCACAGTCTTGAATGGGTTTTGGACGTATAGGTACCCAGAACCACCTGTTATGGATATAGAAAATTGCGGTATGTACTCATCTCTCAACCAAACACAGTAGATATAGTACATACGTAAGCAGAAGTTTCATGACACATTATTCACAACATTAGAAGCATATCTAAAATTAATAACTAACACTAGTATTTTATATGACGTATATAGATATAGAAGGTGCAGTGTCAAACCTCCTGTATGTAGACGTGGCTCTTTAGAATAATTTGCCACATCGCACAATCGCACAAGAATGAAGAAATGAAAATTATGAAAACGATGACATACAAACGGTGGCTGATGGACTCAATATGTTTTCATGAAACTACCAGTTGATGCTAGAGGGGCGGATTTCATGATGTATGGTACTTACCCCGAGGGTCGAACTCTGAATGCGGATGAAATAGGAGGCCTTGCAGGGCGAATCGATGACGCGTCGGTGGGCATCGCGCGTCGCGACGCGTCGGTTGTGTAGGTATCTTCCTGCCGCGTACGTCATTCCATGGTGACAAATCGATACCAACGCCATCGTAGGTGTATACAGTGTGTTCCTATTCAAGGACTCGCCATCCCTGAAAAATGATGGAGACATTTTTAATTCATATACAGTGTGTCCCACTTACCATGCTCACCATGGGTATCTTCTTAACGGTGAGAGATACGAGGTCGGTTAAATGATACCAAGTGTAGAGTTTGTCAAGGCCAACTATAATGTGAAAAAATATTTTGATGAAATCTATTCGTTTTTGTTTTATACGCAAAAACAGATTTTGATCATTTTCATGTCTCCTCCGTAACTTGTTTATTTATGGAAATATTCAAATATGAATTTCACATCCTCATGGCACTTTCTCAAAGTGATTTCGAAAAAAATATGAAATTTATACCAACTCTTCTAGAATTTGAGATATCAGCACCAACTTTGGTTTTTCGAATGTAGGTCATAGCTCACTATGACTTAGTTGAAAATAACTTTTTTTTCTCTTACAGATGATATGTCGCAGTAATAGTTTTGTGTTGATAACAACGGAGTTATCGTCATTTATACAAAAACAAAAAATTATTTGGAAGCCGCCATCTTGAATTTATAAATTTTAACAAAAAAATCATGATCTCGAAAACCTCCGCTTATCAATTTTGGATGGAATCGGATCAAATCATGTCCGCCATCTTGGAGCAGCCATTTTTTTTAATTTCAACAAAAATTCCATATCTCCGATTAACTTGAAATTTGGCAAGTGTTCATAATTTCGGTGACAATACATCATGGAATTTTTGTTGAAATTAAAAAAAATGGTTGCTCCAAGATGGCGGACATGATTTGGTCCGATTCCATCCAAAATTGATGAGCGGGGGTTTTCGAGGTCGGAGATCATGATTTTTTTGTTAAAATTTATAAATTCAAGATGGCGGCTTCCAATTAATTTTTTGTTTTTGTATAAATGACGATAACTCCGTTGTTATCAACACAAAACTATTACTGCGACATATCATCTGTAAGAGAAAAAAAAGTTATTTTTAACTAAGTCATAGTGAGCTATGACCTACATTTGAAAAACCAAAGTTGGTGCTGATATCTCAAATTCTAGAAGAGTTGGTAAAAATTTCATATTTTTTTCGAAATCACTTTGAAAAACTGCCATGAGAATGTGAAATTACTATTTGAATATTTTCATAAATAAAGAAGTTACGGAGGAGACATGAAAATGATCAAAATCTGTTTTTTGCGTATAAAACATAAACGAATAGATTTTATCAAAATATTTTTTCACATTATAGTTGACCTTGATAAACTCCACATTTGGTGTCATTTAACCGACCTCGTATCTCTCACCGTTAAAAAGATACCCATGGTGAGCATGGTAAGTGGGACACACTGTATACAGGGTGTTGCACAGTTGTGGTGACAAAAGCCTAGGGAGATTCCTCTCAAAAATATTTCTCAAAATTAGAAGGTGGTGTACATTTTGGAGAGGGTATTGAATTTTATGTATATTTTGTTTTCATAAATAATAATTTGCAATACATTTTTGGATAATATCTATAAGCATTTTTATTTTTCCTTATGGAGTTCAGAGATATGCTGAGGTATGGTATTGTCCGTTTCATTCGAAAACGAAGCAAGATACGAAAAAATAGCAGAGACAGGAATGTTGTATTTTCAATGGGTTCATCTGAATATTCAAGAACCCGAAGAAAACACAGGGTGATTCTATTTCTACAAAGAAGCCGACTTGCTCGATGGGTACGCCGCTGGAAATTCTGGATCAAATCCTAGCAGTGGCGGCTCGTGCTTCTTTCAATAGGGAAGGCTGAATGGGAAATGTGAAATTCTACGAAAAAACTGACGACACTTATATGGTTCCTGTTTGTTTGTATGCTGATTTACGACAAAAAACAGAAATTGTGTAAATACGTTCATTTTCGATAGTATTTAATAAAATTCTGATAGATAATTCAGTGTCCATATCAATTCCAAAGAGAATTCGTACAGCGACATCAATTAGAATAAGATGTGATTAAGATGTAACAAGAACCTTATATTGCGATTTTCAACTGTTTATTGCCATCAAATTTGGGAATCAGTTCAAATACCATATACTCGCTTTCCGTTAAACGTTGCCAAATCGCAAATTCTATTCTATTCTGAATACTTTCAAGTATAAGAGCATTGTTGCCAAATTCTCAAATCCAACTTGGATCAGGAAATAAAACCAATGAAACGAACGTAAGTTAGCTATTTCGGTGTAATATTTTATGCAAGTATATTGAACTATTCGATGTATTGAAATCTTTGAGGAGACTCAGCCTTCGTTGCCTTCTCTGAGGAGCCGCCACTGAATCCTAGAGACATTTTTTCAATATTAATTGATAAAAGAAGTGTTAGGTATGTTTTTTTCAAGATGAAGATGGATTCTTATTGAGTACCTATAGTACCACATCAAGCGTATCTGTACAGGGTGGACCAAATTAAAGGGAAAGTCCTATTCTCGAACTAGATGGAAGAAAACTGGTGTTGGTGCCTGGGGGTCGATTATCCTGAAAAACTCAATGGCAAAAACCGCATATCGATATCTGTCTTCGTTTTGGAGTTACAAGGTGTTTTCGAAAATAGTTATTTTCGTTAATTTGCTTCCTACCCAGCGAGCACAAACATCCCTGGGATGTTTTGAGATGTTTTGAAAATGTTGGCATGAAGATGTTATTTTGAGACGTAATATGCACTGACCAAAGAGGTCTTTGAAGGATATTGAAGTATTGTTTTTGTTCTTTTGTGGCATTTCTTTGTTTGCCTACCGAGAGGTATCCCTGGGATGTTTTGGGATGTTTTAGAAATGTAGGCACGAGGATGTTTTTTTGAGGCGTAATATGCACTTCCCAAAGAGGTCTTAGAAGGATATTGAAAGTATTGTTTTTGTTCTTTTATGCCCTTTCTTTGTTTGCCCACCACAACGTCTCATGCTTACGTCACAATACGATGAATTCTGATTTGTTTTCGATTTTGTTCTTCTTGTTCGCAATTGGTATTCGCGTTTGCAGCGTGTCACGCTTACATCACGCTGCTAACGAACAGAAAGGAATTTGTTGAAGTTTATTGTGTTAGAAGACTTATTTAGTTTGTAATAATGACCATCAGATGCAAGATGTGTTGTTCGGTGTCTCAGTGTAATCAATATATAAAAGTACAAATTCATCAATACACAGCTTCTCCGCTGTTGCAAAATTATGCATTGTGGAGAACATTTCAAAAATTGGGAAACCTATTTCCAATTATATGTCTGTGTGTAGTAAGCACTACTCAGAAACCGATTAAGAAGGTAATTTCATATCAAGAAAATATTGTTCAATCTATTTTTAATGCATTTTTTCATTCAAGGGAAATGGAATCCTAATGCAATAGTTCATTTTGACAAAAGGCTTCAGAAAAGTACCTCGAAAATGGTTTTTTTACAGCGATTTAATGTGCGCAAGACGCGTTGAAAATGTTTAGTTGTGTCCATGAAAAGGCTTTAAAAAGAACTAGGGAGAAGGTAGTTTTGTGACATATCAAGGACATCTCGATAATTGCCGCCTGCGGCGGACATTGGCTGTTCTATAAGAGTTCTATTCATGTGTGAACAGAACATCGCAGTGGAGGTTCAATGTCTCGAAATCTCGTACTTTTAACATCTCAGATGTTTTTGTGCTCGCTGGGTACCTACCTACAATTTTGTCAAGAATTGTCTTTTCTCATGAAAATATCTGCAAAGTATTGAGTGTGTGATGAAAATTGTTCATGAACCACTGAAATCAGCCTTCATACATCAAGTTTAAGAATATAACTGGTTCTTCTTAAAGGAAAAGTTCCATTTTAAAACTAGGTTTACGGTGACTTTGAAAATGTTTGCCAGAAAAATAGTTTTAGCAACTTTTCAAAAATTCACATTTTTGAAAAACATCTTGTTACTCTGAAACGAAGATAGATATCGATTTGCGGTTTTCACCATTGAGTTTGCCATGTGAATTGATGAAATTGAATTGATGAAAAGGCACCGACATCAGTTTTTTGTTATGTAGTACGGGAATATGACCTTTGAAATGGTCCAATTTGGCCTCGAATTTGGCCCACACTGTACAGATTTTTATGGGGAAGATTTACATTCGTTTACCAAATTATCTGAAGGAGATGCAGAACGACAAAAGATTTAGGGAGTCTGTTGAAAATTTGCTTCTCAATTAGGCCAACTATTCACTTTTTTATATCTGACAACATATTTTTTTGCGTTGTTCAAAAATAAGTGAAACAATTGGATGAAATTTGACAAAAGTGCATTTCACATGATAACCCTTCTTTCAATGATCACATAAACGTGAAAGAAATTGTAGAAGGGTTGAAACCACACTCACCCCCTGACATTTTTTACAGAACATTCTTAGGGGTGGTAATAGGGTTCTCAATTCTTTTGAGCAAGACGACTGATTCATTATCTTCATTTTGTTACTCTTGTGAAAATTCCGTATTCCGCATAGTTCCAAAGGAAAGAAATGTTTTCTTAAATAATGCCAACAGATATTCCTAGCAAAGATCATTAGTTAAAGTTTGATTGTGATACAAAATTATTTGGCACTGGAAACAAACGAATTGACATTCGTATTGATTAAGGTGTGCTTCATATTGAACATTAACTCAAAAAAAACGTTCTGCCTTTGTTTCCACTGTCAACTAAATTTTTCATTATAATGATATTAAACTTTCACTATAGGAATATCTGTTAGCATTATTTAAGAAAACAATAAGCGTAATACGAAATTTTCACAGGAGCAACAAAATAAAGATAATCAATCATTCATCTCGGTAAAAAAAAATTGAGAACCCTATTACCACTCCAAAGTATGATCTGGAAAAATGTTGGGGGGTGAGAGTGGTTTCAACCCTTCTACAATATCTTTCGGGATTCTTCGATCACTTGCCTCCCCAGCTATGTTATCTGCTAGCTAGTTTTCTCTCGAACAGGTGTCTCCTTGTAGTGGTCGACGGAGTTTCATCTGACTCTCTTATCATAAATGCTGGTGTTCCGCAAGGATCAATTCTGGCACCAACACTATTTCTACTCCATATCAACGATTTGTTGGAAGCAACTTCATGTCCAGTACACAGCTTCGCGGATGATAGTACCCTCCATACCGCCTTCTCTTCCAGGGCTCCAATATCATCCAGGCAAATCAGAAACGAACGAGGGAGAAATGTTGACAACATAAATATGGACTTGGCAACTATATTCTCGAATGGGGATCCAATAACTTGGTAGATTTCAAAAACAAAAAATCCATTTCGATGCTTGGTATTACTATTAGCAATAACCTTTCTTGGGAAAATCACGTGAGATCAATTGCTAAAAGTGCACCCCAAAAACTTGGTTTCCTGTTTCGGGCCAGGAGCTATTTCACTTCCAGTCAGCTGCTTATGATCTATAAGGCACAGATCCGACCTGTCCTGGAATACTGTCCCCATATTTGGAGTGCAGCACCCAAACATACCCTGAAACTGTTGGATTCTGTCCAAAAAAGGGCCGTCTCGTGGGTGATGCCTCGCTCACAAACTCACTCACTTCTCTGGAACACCGTAGAAAAGTTGGCGATCTGGCTTTATTTCATAGATATTTTCATGGACGATGCTCTTCTGGAATATCAACAATTGTTCCTCCCTTGACAGTCCCCGCGAGAATAACCCGTCGAGTTGAGGCTTCGCACCCCTTCGTGGTCAGTTTGGAGACCTGCAGAAAATCTCTTTCCAAAGACTCGTTTATCCAACGAACAGCGAGGCTCTGGAACACATTGCCTAGGAAGGTGTTTCCAGAGGCATATATCCTCCAGTCCAGAAATTTAAGAAGAACACCAATTCCTACCTTATTTTCCTTGGTTCTCACGATGTTCTCTGAACATTACAGGATTTTCTTTTTCGTGGGAACCAGAACATGAAAAAAAACTGAAATAAGAGTTATCCTCTAAAGTACACTATTGTCAAATTTCATACAATTTGTTTCACTCATTTTCGAATAGCGTACAAAAATGTTTTTTTTATGTAAACCTTCAACTCGTCTCACGGACAACCGGTATATTTTTTTAAATAAATCGGTTGGGTCCAATCAACTTATTTTGACTTGTTTTACAAGTGATAGCTCTGTGTCTCAGCAATTTTGGGACACCCTGTATGTAACGGAGAAGCTCTGAAATTCATTGCCTGACGAAGTTATTCATTCCAAGAACTTATAATCTCCAAAAATTCCAAAAAAAATTTATTCAAGGATTCCTTACGTGTGCTCCAAGCGATTACAAAAATTGCAAATTTAGTCCCTAGGTACAGAGCATTCGAGAAAAATTGTTCAGAAATATGGGAGCTCCGAGCAAAAACGGAAAGTAGGTAAACATATGGCTATTGTTTTTGTTTTCATTGGGGATTCATGTTTTGTGGAGCTGGGTCTAGAATCCCGAAGAAAGGTGCACCTAACCTGACCTAGTGCTCCTGCGTCATTCAAAAGCTGCGCAACAGTAGAGGAATATTGTTTGTGTTCGATATAAACATTTCACTAATGAATACACGTTTCACGTGTAAACCATATCATATAGTGTAAACACGGCATAATAAAAATAGCAATATGTATAACGGGGGCCATAACATCTACAAAACGGCCTAAATGCATCTCGCTGGACTAGATAACATACAGGGAGGTTCAACGAATTACCTCAACTGAAGAGTTGGAGTAGGGTAGGGAGGTTAAAATTGAGTCACAAAGCCCACACATGCGAAGAAATGCACATACTCGATGGAAATCTATGTTCGTCAATACTTTGGTTCAACGTTTCACCTGTCTGACCAATGTATGTATGTTACCATGGGACAAAATCCACAGTTCAGCTATTATATTCCGGATTTTTCGAATGTTCGATAAACTTTCATAGCGTTCTTTTTGTTCTATATACATGGTGTGTCGTCGTTAATAGGCGCATAGGGTGATTAAAATTCAAATGAACATACGGCACCTGAGATACAGAACGCTATCTGGATTTCGGAAAAATCTTCATTTGGTCCTGACTTTTGAACATTTGAACCATTTCGTATAATCTACCGTAAAGCGGGGTAACTTTGGTACGATATCTCATGTTTTTTTTTCTCAAATAGAACTGGAATTTGATTACTGAATGGCGATGTATTCGGAACAGTGTGACTTTGGTACACCACGTATTTAAACAAGATTCCACAACAAATATGCACGTATTCTAACTTTGGTACATATGTACCAAAGTTACCTCCATACATTTTACCATATCTCATTTATACATCATAGACAATATCTTTTGGCTGAAAGTTTGAATATTCGCAGAGTGGGCAATATCCCCTTTTATTTGTTGTTTCAACTCGTTATCACATGACGGAAATATGTCCGGAATAATAGTAGCAAATAAATCGCTGTATCGTGGATTTGGTATACTTGTCATATTCCTGTATTATAACCTGGATGTATCCGCCAGTGTGACGTCACTTATTTCAAAATTACTATCGAGTAATAATGTATTTGTGGAAAAAATTGTACAAATCAATCGATATAATGACATATCACTGTTGAAAAATTTCATTTCTTCCAATATTAAAACCATAAAAATTATGAAAAACCTACCTTCTCAACTTGAAACATAAAAATTATAAAATTTGGTCTCAAAGTTCCCTCCAATTTGATTCAACTATTTCTTGTTTTTAATTTCTGAATAAGCTCCCCTTGGTAGTAATCTCTAGGAATACACTCCAGATTTAAATCAAATCGCGTGATCTTAGAGTCCCTCATAACTGGACTATACGATCACCCGATTTGAATCCCGTGGCGTTAACTTGAATCTGAAGTGTATTCTTCT
This sequence comes from Phaedon cochleariae, assembly GCA_918026855.4. NCBI lineage: Eukaryota > Metazoa > Arthropoda > Insecta > Coleoptera > Chrysomelidae > Phaedon > Phaedon cochleariae. Next base: position 444,400 of record OU896712.1, read on the forward strand.
GAGGTAACTACTATTAAGCATGAAGAAACGCAGAAAATTAATAAGAATCAAGATGTAATCCGAAAATCAGTGAGAATAATACAAAAGGAACAAGAAAATATTTGGATCAAAATAGAGGGAACTTTGAGCAATTGTTATAATTTTAAGTTTCAAGTTGAGAAGGTAGATGTTTTTTCATTTCTGATGTTCTAATATTTGAGGAAATAAAACGTTTCAACAGTGATATGTCATTATATCGATTGATTCGTTCAATTTCTTGTAATGATGAGTGATCAACAGTAAAATTGAAATATGTGAAGACGCACTGGCGTATTCATCCAAGTTTCAAATGCTGACGATGACTGTTCAATAGGATATTAGAGCAAATTGCGGAAAACTCGAGAAACATTCCATCAATGCATGAAAGCTTAAATTCATTAGTGAAAGAACATGCGGGATAAGAAGAAGTAAACAATTTGATTCAGCTTTTTGTGCACTTTGCAAATAAACAGGGTGTTACAGAACTATGGGATCAAACTTCTAGGGGTTATTCAGTGAAACAGTAGAAAACATTCGACATTCCCTCGAAAATTGAATTGTAATTGTAATTATTCAAATATGGAAAAACCACAGGAAAATCATATTTCTAGTCGATTGAAAATGTATCATTGAACTACGTTGTGATAAAAAAATTATCCAATGATGAAAAAAGAAGGGCAATTACAAACGGAAAAGAAGGTGAAATTTTGAACTTTTTCGTGAAATATATCGATAAATATTGGCAAGTGAGGCAAAAATACGTAAGTACCAAAAAAAATTTCGAAAAAAAACCATCGCTTGATAAGTGCAAAATCACCTTTTGAACTTCGCCATGTATCTCATAAATGATGATCTGTGAAAATTCTGTTTGCGGCATTATTCATTTAGCCAAAGGTTTAACAAAAAAGTAGGGCATCAGTAATATGAAAACCGCAACACTCCATCTCCAAAAATAACTGAGATTGTGTCAAGTACAGTGTAGTTTTGATCAGGTCAGCGGAGTTCATAGACGTCAGTTCCTGTAGAATTTGCAAAAACCGCTTACCGTGCGATAATACCTAGGTATAAACAATATCGAAAGGTAATGGCCATTTCCATTGCGGAAAATTGCAAACCTAGCATCGATTCCGAATATAAATAGTTCCCGAGTCGATAAGGCATCATTATTATTAATACAAGTCATTAGTAATTATACAACATAATATAGTTGAAATACAATCTCTAGAGTGATTTGAAATAGTTGCAGGTTAATTTTACCTTCCTTTTCGTTTTACCAACTTGAACAGTGAGCAAGCTGTAATGATATTTTAGTTACAATATAAAATAGTTGGAATACTATCTTTAGTTTGATTTGAAATACTTATATGTTGATTATAACTTCCTATTCGTTTGTCTACCAAATATAAACAGTGAGCGAGCTATTATGATATTTCAGTTAAAGTTATAATGTTGTTGAAATACTATTCCTAGTTCGATTTGACTGATTTTTACAAATTATTGGTTGTACCACAAAAATATTAACTAAACCAACTGATAGTTTTGGTTGACGTTGAATTTGTTCATGTACAATTTCTCCTCAATTGTTTTGACGATCACCTAATCATTGAATGTGCCATTATTGTTAGGCCAATCAAATAATTATATTTTGAGGAATTAATTTCCAGCAAGCTGGAAATCATTTAATTACCTTCATTCGGTCCCAAATGCGTGTAATCTAAGTTTGCACCATTCCAGGAGTTGAGCTTAACTTTTGATAGCCAAAAAAACCGCCAAATTTTTGCACTTTTTTTATTTTTTTGCTTATAGCTGCAAAATGGTTCATCGGTCGAAAAATGTCATTCTATTCAATAATATAGAAGGCAAAATTCTGCGTCGAATGACTCTCCCAAGTATTTCAAGTTCTCGTCTGTTGTCAAACAGAATCTCCTGTTCCTGCATGCAATCAGTGGATGTGAACAACATCTGCATTCTATCGCCAAGGGAAGTTGAAGTTTGTCAAGCTTCTTGAAAAGAACACGACATTACAAGAGACTGTCAAGGTTTTTCATCATGAAGATGCAGATCCTGAGGTTCTCATTTCAGCAGGTCAACTGTTCTTGGCAGCCCTCTATTCATCTAAGGCAGATGAGACCTCCTTGGACCAAATCCGCTACGAGATATTTTCAAAATCAGTAACAAAGCCAACTTTCGAGCTGGCCTCTCTACCTCCAACAAATGCAGCCGCCGCCCAACATATTCTGCGGGTGTACCTTCAAATCCAGGGCTGGTATGATAGATCAAATGATCCTCTGAGCTGGGGTTGGAGGAGGACAGACCTTGGTCTTCTCCCCATCATAAACACAAAGGATCCAGCTCCACCTGAAATTCTCAATACTGTGTCCTGCAAATGTACAAAGGAGTGTACAGGCAAGTGCAGCTGCTGAAAAGTAGGCATGAAATGTTCAACAATATGCCTCAACTGCAACGGCCAGTCATGCTCGAATTCAGAACAATTCGAGGATCAGGATGTGACCTTCATTGCCGTAGAAGCAGAAATAGGTGAGGATAGTCCCTTTGAAGATGATCCAGATGAAGGGGGCCTCGATATGCAATCGCGCCGTCTGAGCTTCTCAGATGAAGGACCATCGACATCAAAGAAAATGCGAACATGAATGCTGCCACATTTTGTGTTGCATCCTATTATATATTGATTTATGCCACAAACTGTTCATCAATGAAGTGTTTTCGTTCCTTCATTGTACCTTAACTATTAGGAACTATGATTATGAAATTTTATTCTCTACAACTTTTATTCAATGAATTTTTTCAATAGGAGTATCTGTTTTCAAGAAATGTCGTCTTGGAAAGCCACAAAATGTAAGTTTGCACCGAACTACGAAATTTCCTTTTTTTTGACATTCGATTTCGGCAATACCTCTGAACGGAATTTGATGTTTTCAGATGTCATTCGACGCAGAATTTTGTCCTCTGTATTATTGAATGAAATAACATTTTCCGTCCGACGCACCGTTTTGCAGCTATAAGCAAAAAAATGAAAAAAGTGCAAAAATGTGGCGGTTTTTTGGCTATCAAAAGTTAAGCTCACCACCTGACATGGTGCAAACTCAGATTACACGCATTTAGGACCAAATAGAGGTATCAAAACGATTTCCAGTTTGCTGGAAATTAATTCCTCAAAACGGTTTTTTTTTTCGATTTAATTTTATTAGCCTATGTAGTTTTATTCAACAATTATAATGAAGTTGTTGATCAAACACATTTTTTTGTCAATTCAACCCATACTATTGCTTTGAGTGTAGCTAAGTTACGACCTATAGGAGGTTCAGCATCTGAGTTGCGACAATATCGCGCAAAAGCATCGAAAACTGGACACACTGTACATTTGAATCTCCCAACACCCTGTATATATAATCAACTACTTTTCTCCACGCAAAACACGATCGTGATCAATAATTCAAGATTTATAAATACATAATGTGAAATCTGTTGGCGCGTTTCTAATTTCTGGATTCTGGGACGCTTTCGGACCCCGGGAATACGAGCTCCCGCGCTGGGAGCAGATCTGGGCCAAATGGGAGCGTGTCTGTCGACCTGATTAGTTAGACGTTGTGTCTTATTATTGTCACATATCGATGCATTTTTAGACATATCCGAACATAGCAAAGTTGAGCCTGAAGAAAGGGAAATGCGTCTGAGGATGCCGATGGCTCGCGAAACGAAACATATCCGGTTATCTGTTGATTGTTGAGCTGCTACAGCTGGTTTTCGTGAGGTTGGCATCAGTACAGGTGAGTTTTTATGGACTGTCAATTTTACTGGTGTCTATTCAATATCTATACTCTATATAACACAAGCAGCAGTACTACAAGTGATAGATTCAATCCAGAGAGGACTTGATTCAGGAAATTATGTGGTAGCTGTTTTCATTGATCTCAAAAAGGCTTTTGACACAGTTGATCATAAAACACTTTTAGAAAACTTAGAAACAATGGGACTCAGAGGCACTGTGAGAAATATTTTGAATTCATATCTTGAAAATAGGACAATCAATACAAAATCAAACAACTCTGTGTCAAATAAACTATTAATCAATAAGGGTGTCCCACAAGGCTCTGTTTTAGGACCTATACTATATTTACTTTATCATATCAGTGAAATTGGTCTAGCGTCTGAATATACCATGTATGCAGATGAAGGCAAGAATCCTTCAGATTTAGAAAATATGATAAATGAAGACTTGAAAATATTTGAAAAATGGCTCCAATCTAACCTTTTATCGATAAATACTAACAAAACAGAATATATGATTTTTCACCAAATAAATAAACAAAAAATTCACCTCAACCTTAAAATAAAAAATGAACTCTTGAAACAAACTGACCAGATAAAATATCTTGGTATTTGGTTTGATGACAGGTTGAAGTGGGACAAACATATTGATGTTCTGACAAAAAAAATATCTCCAATTATTGGTGCATTGAGAAGATGTCCCAAACTTGATATTAAAATTGCAAACATAATTCTCTACTCTCATATACTGAGTCGTATCAACTATTTAATAAATGTTTGGGGATCTTTTTCAAAAAATAATTTCAATAAAATATCAACATTTTATAGAAAATCGTTAAAAGTATTGTATCGTCTCCCATTTGATACACCAACCAATCAATTGTATGAAATAACAAATACGTATTCTTTAGATGAAATATATAGAATTGAAACTCTCAAAATATCATATAATATCATAAATAAAAAATTGAAGTCGAATATTATTTTGATACGGAATTCTGAAATTCATAATCCTGAAACTAGACCTCCGTAGACAATATAACTTGTTCCATCTTGACGCCGCTAGCTCCCTAATCGGACAAAAAAGATTCACTCATTCAGCCTTAACTGAATTCAATAAACTACCTGATAATATAAAAAATTGCAGAAATATAGGTATATTCAAAAATGAAGTGAAAAACTGATTATTTCTCAGCGGACTGGATAAAATTAATCATGCCATTTTTTTTTTTTTTTCATTTACAAATATTATTCTTTGTTTGCCAATTTACAGTTGTTGATATATTTTGAATGATGCTATGTTTACCTATAGGTATATAATTATGTACTTCCTTATACCAGAGCCTATTCTGTCTGGAAGTTATTTGTTCAATAAATAAATATATATATACCTCTATATTTTCAATCGGCTGATGAGAAGTAGGCTTTGCTTTCTCATTTGGCAAAGCTGTCGATTTCCAAACAGCGACCAGGAAGGTGAAATTGTGTCACCTCCCATGGGAGGTGATGTTCCCGCATTTTTCTCGATGCCTGTACAGTGAAGTGCAATCCATATTTATACAGGGTGATTCTTAAGTAATTTTACATAGAAGTGTGGGCTTCGAAACATTACATCTCTTTCCATGCAAAGACTCGTTCATCCAACGAACAGCGAGGCTCTGGAACACATTGCCAAGGGAGGTGTTCCGCGAGGCATATAACCTCCAGAAAAAAATTCAGAGGACGCCGATTCCAGTGGTGTACGCGGATTTTTTTCTAGAAAATCGCTAATATCGTTTCTGGATTTTTCAGCCTCTGAATGTGATCCAGCAAGCCTTGTGGTTTTTTAAAAAATGGACTCCGCGTATCTCCGAAAAACATCTTTTCCCCCTCTACATTACGAAAAAATCGTGAAAATCGCTCCATAGATTTAAAATTTATCAGGGTGGCCCGGTTTCAAATGGGTCACTCTGTAGATAGCCAAAATGAAAGAAAAGTATGGAAAAACAACATAGAAAATACTGATTACGGAAGTGCTAATATTTTCTATTATTTTATTTTCTATTTTTATTTGGTTTGACTATTTACGAAAGCGTGTTTTTCAGTTTTTCAAAGTACTATTTATTTGGCATACTTGCCACTGAAACACCCTGTATATCGAAACATTATGTGGGGCCGTAATCCTTGCATACAAATGACAAATGAGGCAACAAGTTCCTATTAATATGGGTCCAAAATTACTTCCCAAGGGACCAACGCTTTTTTCTCTACTTTTTAGGTTATTGTGAGAATTATAAAATTCTAGATTTTTTACGTAAAAAAGACACTCCAACTTCGAATCAAGCGTACCGTTCACGAGAAAATCGACTTTGAAAACTTTCTGACTTGAGTATGTTTATTGATGGAAATCATTTTGCATCACCATCATGAAAACAATCCTTTTTAACTAACATTATTCAACCTTTTTGAATTCAGAATCTTATTAACCATCAACTGTTTTTACCGTACACCAATTTTCAAAATTCAATATTAAAGGGTTTTAAAGTTATAAAGAAAAAAATTGTCTTTAACCAGTCCTATTCAAAGGGGCGTAGCGGAGAAAAGCATTTTCGGACCCATATTAATAGGAACTTTTTGCCTTATTTTTATGCAAGGATTACGCTTTCGAAAGGATGCCGCTTACTTTTGAATCACCCTGTATACGTACTCCCTGAGAGAGACTTGAAGAAACTGAATGAGGGAGAAGTACAGGGTGATTCACCATAAATGTACTCCCTCTAGCTCAGTTATTTTTGACCCGATCGCAAAATTTAAGGGATCATTTGAAATGATTTTTCAATGAGTTTTTTCCTCTTCATCAGAAAATACAGGGTGCTCGGAACAAACGATCTACAGGGTACTAGTTGATTTCATCTTTATATTCTTCCTGAAGAGCTGATTTCATCAATGCATCACACTTGGGGTCTAGCGGGAATAATTAAAGAGGTATAGGGTGTTCAAAATGTTGCAGATGATAGTACCCTCCATACTATGCGTTCTCTTCCAGAATTCCCATTTCTTCCCAGGAAACTAAGAACTCACGGCGCAGGCAGGTCAATGCTGTCAATGAAGATCTTGCTGAAATCACAGCCTGGGGAACCAACAACCTTAGTTGAATTCAACGCCACCAAAACTCAAGCCTGTATTTTCTCTAGAAAGGCGGAACTCAGTATGCCCAATATTGTAATGTCTGGCACCACCATCCCCACCAAGCCCACCATATCTATGCTCGGTATTTCCATCAACAACACTCTTTCATGGGATAATCATGTCAGATCCATCGCAAAAGCTGCTTCACAAAAACTCGGATTCTTGTTCCGTGCGAAAAGCTACTTTACACCTCAACAGCTTCTCATGATCTACAAAGCGCAGATACGGCCTGTTCTAGAATACTGTTCCCACATATGGGGTTCAGCACCAAAACATACGCTGATGCTCTTAGATTCCATCCAGAGAAGAGCCATTCGCCTGGTGGGTGACGCCACACTCACTCACTCTTTGACATCATTGGAACAGCGTATAAAGGTCGGCGACCTTTCACTTTTCTATTGATACTTCCACGGGAAATGTTCTTCGGAAATCTCTGCTATCATCCCTTCACTAGCAATACCAATCAGACGAACTAGACAAGCCCAGTCAGCACATCCTTTCGTCGTCAACCTCGGAAGATGTCGAACAGCACTTTATCAAGACTCCTTCATCCATAGAACGGCTAGGCTCTGGAATTCATTGCCTGTCGAAGTATTCCCAACAACATATAAAAAGTTCAAAAAAATTCCAATACCTACCTCCTGTCCCTATCCTCCCTAGGAACGCACGATGTTCTTTGAACATTATAGGGATTCCCTTTCGTGCGCTCCAAGCGATAAAAAAATCGAGATTTTTCAACTTTGTGTCCAAACTATTCATTATTGGTCAAAACGAGTCATATGTCCATATCACAACTTTTGATTTACTATCTATTGACATTTAATCGGAACACTCCAGGGTAGTTCAATGAATAGCTTCGACTGACGAAAAATCCTTGAGTTGAAAAATCCCGATTCTGAACACCCTATATCTCTGTAATCATTCACGCTAGACTCCTATTGATGAGATCAGCTCTTTAGGATGAATCTAAAAATTCAATGAAACACAGGGTGTTTCAATCAACTAGTACCCTGTAGATCGTTTGTTCCGAGCACCCTGTATTTTCTGATGTAGTAGAAAACATTTTTATCAACAATTATTTTAAATGATGCCTCAAATTTTGCGATTGATTGAAAAATAACTGAGCTAGATGGGGGGACATTTATGGTGAATCACCCTGTACGAGACATCTCACCCTCTAGTTAGGACTGACCTACGCCACCAGTAGATTGGAGTACACTTGTTCGATTCCAGTAGGGTTTAGGGTGCGTGAATAGGGACTTACTTCTCTCTCGTTATTTTCCCAACGCTCAGTGCACAGTGGAAATGTCGGTGGTTTGGTGTATATGTATAGTTGGTGTACAGAGTACGGACGCTTTCCTTTGTTAGGTTTATATCTGCAAATCAACAAAATGGTGAATATGATTATTTTTTCATACTCATAGTACCTTTCTTTAGATGGTGTCCCTAAACAGCGTGCAATACTTTCGATTAAAAATTAGGGAAACATTTTGAATGAACAAGGGTCGAAAATATAGTCTCAAGGTGCTTCAAAGGCGCCACAGCATTTTTAAGAGGCTTCCCTGAAGAAGGCTTCTTATTATTTTCGAAATGGTTGGACATGAAACAATGAAATTTTGTATGCTCGCTCAACTTTAAGCTGAATTCAATTCAGTTCTTTTTTTAGTGGCTTAGAGTACCTTTAGTTGCTTCCCAATTGTTTGTTAACGATTATTTTTGGAACTCTACCAAAGAAATTGAAAATTGTGGGATTTTTTCATAAGAAAATAGTTCTTTGTTTTACTAGGCAGAAAAGTACAAGGTTTAATGC
>OU896712.1:453684-663188 GCA_918026855.4 Phaedon cochleariae
CGCAAAAATGCCTGAAAATTGCAAAAATGCCTGAAAATCGCAAAATTCCATGAAAATAGAGAAAATCGCAAAAATGTTGAAAATTGAAAAAATCGCAAAAATTCATGAAAATTGCAAAAATCGCAAAAATGCTTGAAAATTGCAAAAATTGCTAAAATTACTGAAAATTGCAAAAATTCTTTAAAATTCCTGAAAATTGCAAAAATCGCAAAAATTCTTGAAAATTGTAATAATTGCAAAAATTCCTGGAAATTGCGATAATTGCAAAAATTTCGAAAAATTGAAAAAATTTCTAAATTCCTGAAAATTGCAAAAATCGCAAAAATTACTGAAAATTGCAAAAATTGCAAAAACTTGAAAATTGCAAAATTCGCAATAATTCCTGAAAATTGCAAAAATCGCAAAAATATAATATGTATTTGCTATCAACTCTTTCAAGTTATTCCGGTATACAGTATTTTAATGTAGATATTGTTTCTATAATTTCCGAAAATGGGGGTTTATCGTACCTGTCCACAGGTAACTAATCCTTCAGGTTGGGAAAGTAGGATACATAAAAGTTAAGCAAGCCAACGTTAGTTTAGTTCATTGTACCAGTATATCACCTGACGAAGCTACTGTGTTAGCGAAACATGTCGTGTGTTTGAGAATTTCGTGGAAATCTTATCGTTTGTGAAGTTTTTACATTTGCCATGGATTTCCATCAAGTAACGGCCGAGTCAATTCAAAAAATATTTATTTATTTATTCATATGGTTCTCCAGGAGGTGCGCCGTAGCAGGCACCGACTACGACCACTCGATGCTCGAGAGCGACGCCGACGTCAGCGTCCTGGTCAACCAGGCGCTGGTGCGCGACCTGCAAAGAGAATGCGCCCTGTCGGACCAGGTGCACAGCGCCAGGTCGGCGGACAGCGCCAGGATCCAGGAATTCCTCATGCTGTTGGCCGTGTGCAACACGGTGGTGTGCGCCAGGCATCCCCACCATGACATCATGAATGCCAGCGGTGAGTATGTTCGAGATTTATTTGTGAGCTAAGAACATTATACTGTCACGAATAGGGTTATTTTCCTTCATTTCATTAAAATTCATAAAAGGTTCGAAGTCATTGAACGGTCAAATCTTTGTTTATTAATTCCAAAATTTTCGAATCGTGAACGAACTCTTTTCCATAGTTGTTGAACATAAACACAGGCGTGACATCGACTTCAACGACCTGATCGCCTTCCTGCCACGTTTCCGAAAATATAGACAACTATTTAAAAGACTTAAGTAAGCGGGTTCGACAGTTCGACTACCAGTTCGGCTGCGAGTTGGACTGACAGTTCTAGTTCTAGCTGTTTTGGTTATACGAGTTAGGGAAGTCGTACTTCTACCGAATGTGAGTTTGTAAAGTTGCCACTGTGCCCGAATCTTCGGAGTTCGGGCAGAACAGAAGATGCCCTTCCTCACAGGAATATTAGTTCATTTGTAAATATAGGGTAAGTTTTGATTTCATTGTAAGTCATTGCCAAGAATAAATGTGTGTGTTTGTTTTGTTTACAAACCTTTTTGGGTTCAATTTATTATTATCACTTATAAAGTTCATTCTCTAATGGATCTAGAACACAACTTGGGCAACCCCCGCCTACAGTTTGTGACAATACAACATTCGAGATGTACTCGAAAATCTACGAAGAACAGTGCTTTGAAAGAGCCACCACCACCACCAACTAATAAGAGATTGAAATGATTAACAGAATACAGATCTCAGAGAGTGGAATTTGTTCGTATTGTTTGTTTTTCTTGAATTGCTTGTTGATACCTGTGAAAGCTATAGCTGCTTGGCATTCACTGTTCACATTCCAGGTAGTCTTGAGTGCTGCTCTGTATCCTTAGGGGAGAACTTGGCAGTCTTTAAGGTTTGATTCGAATAGGTACCTACTTATATAGTCAAGATCCGGCTCGAAGGACCGATATGTTCAATGCTTGATAGATAGTGGACTGTATTTATTTGGTTGTTTAATATGATGATACGAAGAATGATAGAAATTGCCATTCATCTTGATTTTACTGATAAATCTTATGTTTCAACAATTCGTCGTCATGTTAACAACAAATGAAAAAACATACAATACCTAACTACTATATAGAGTCATAAAAGTAAACTACTAAACAAAATTCCATACTTGAATGATCAGTTACCAGTTATGGATGCCATAACATTTTCATATTCTGGATATTTACGATACAAATTTGACTTTTTTTTTCATTCTAGGAATCGTAGAAGACCCCAAAAATTTTGAGAGAATAGACTCGAACCGCAGCGAGCAAAGCTCGTCCAGTACCAACAGCCAGTCACTGCCCACTGACGAAAAATACGCTTGTCTGGAAACGGACACCCCTTCCCCTATTCTAAACACGTTCGGCTACGACAGGAGGTACATCCCCACTACGCTTACCCCTATCGATTCGGTAGAATCTTCTACGTCCGAGTACTTCCAAAACGAACAACAATCGATACAACGACCCAAAGTAAGTTAAAAAACAGATAGATGAAAGCCTAGTTGAAAATGAAGTTTCTACTTATCAAGTGAACTTTGAGAAATGATCGGAATTTTATGTTCCAAACAGGAATTTGACCAATAGCAATAAAAACTAGTATCATTGAACCAATTTACTATGTTAATGATTATTATGTATTTGAATTTGGCGCCGTTATTGCCACGTCAGTTGTCATCAAGTGATGGTTGACATTGTTGGCGTATTTCCGATGTTATATGAACTGACATAACTGACATAAAAAGCGTACGCCACATATCGGAAGATGTCAAAGAGGTCACTTCTAAACATGAATGCGAAAATCACCAGTTAGCGCCATTCAAGCGTGAGTATCTGTCAGAGTTGAAATACCCCCAATTCTTGTTAGATAGCCTTGAAGGTTAAATACAAGTTATTATTATGTTGAGTCAGGTTTATAAAGGTTATTCCACTTACAATGTGAACATTTCTGCGACCTTTGATATGCATTAACAGGGAAGAATATATTCTAGTTGCATTCAGAAAGCAAAAATACAAGATCTTACATTATCTATTCATGTTATCTAACAACTAAATAAATAAATGTTTGTCTAGCTGCTCGATATCCCGTCGATAATCTACAAGAAAGACAGCAACCTGACTGACGAGCAAAAGGCCAGACTGAATCGGGACGTTTCTAATACCTCTTCACCTTTTGAACTGAAACCCATCTTCGAGGCAGAGAGCCCTGACGAACTTGCTCTAGTGGATGCCGCGTATATCTACGGCTGCAGGTACATTCAATGAAAATACCGTTCTATAATTCTCTTTTCACAGAATCATCAGACTGAAACCTCCAATTTTTATATTTATATTTTTTCCTGGTTAAGAAAGCTAAAGTACATCTGGCTGAGACCTATACATGATTGTCATTTCAAATCTTTAACCTCACTAATCTGGGAATCACGGTACACGATAAAAAGTTTAGATCGACTTCATTTTCGATCTAGCTTCACTCATCTATTCTCCATGTCTCTGTCAGGTTGGTGAAGAGAACTCCTACTGCGGTGACGGTAGAAACTCCAGAGTTGGTGAAGATGACCTATGACATTTTGAATGTTTTGCCCTTTGATTCGACGCGGAAGAGGATGAGCGTCATCGTGAGGCATCCGTATACCAAGCAGATCATTTTGTATACGAAAGGTACGTCAAGAAAATTTCAGTTACTGGTAGTAAATTTTGTTGCGATTCTTAAAAACTGTACACTCTGCCCAACAGTGAAAAACAACACTATACAGTCTGTCCAAGATAAGGTTGCTCAGCATGGGGATATCGGAAACAGTAGGAGATACGAAGTCGGTTAAACCAACAGCCTTCGAAAATTCTCAATATTGTTTTTAGTTTGTCGGTTATATCGAAAAAAGTGAATTTTTGGAATATCTATTTTTTTTTCTCCGTTATTATTAGAGATACAGAAAAACTGAAAATACTATTTCATAGCAACTTTCGATGATGTTCAACGTGGTGATATCATTATTTTTATGCGACGTTTCGTATTCGTAGAACCATCATCAACTTTTGTTTTTTAAACACGGTCCTCATAATTGTTTGACATATTCTGAAAGCTTTTTTTATTCTGAATTCAACCATGTATTATATAAGGTGATTTGAATGTGTATCGACCTATTTCTATCCATCATCAATGTTTTTTCGAAATTCCAAAGGAAAAGTGCCATCAGTTCCACTTATTTCTGATCACTTAGTGTCAAACATTGATGGATTAGTTATTCAATACTGAAAAGTGAATAAAAAATATTTCACTAAATTATTCAACGCAGCGCTTCAAATTCTTAATGAATTCTTATACAAATTAGTTAAATAACTCAACTTTTTTTTTTCAAGCAAAAAAGAAACTTACCAACAATACCAACAGAAACATTCATAACAATTGTTCAAAATGATAACCACTATTTTCCAAACCAAGATATCCTCTTATCACAGTTGCTTCTAAGACATTACTAAGCATTTCTGGGGATATACTATTGAATGTTTCGATGACACTGTCCCTTAGTTCTTCTTCATCATCAAAGTTATTGCGTAAACAAAGATTTCGAAATATCCCCAAAGAAAAATCCAGCGGTGTCAAATCAGGCGGCCAATATGAAATGATTTGTCAAAATTTAATAATTAATGTTTTCAAATATTTTATTATTCATCAGTTCATTATAATTGTATAGTTTTAGGTATTATTGTTAACTATATACTTCCTTATACCAGAACTTGATTCTGACTGGAAGTAACATTTTCAATAAATAAATACTAATCCTTAAAAATGTCCATAATTTCTTTTAGGTACTTCCGAATACATCATTTTTGTGTCTGATGATGGCCTGTGGCCGAAACTAGTCACACTACTTATTAAAAAATATTTTCGTAGTCGACAGACTTTGTGACATTGCTTTTTCTTTCAAAGATTTCAATTTTATTTTTTTATCCTAGTATGAATAAAAAAATCAAAATTGTGTTTATTGGTATTATTGGGCTCACAATGATCTCGTTTCAAGAAAACAGTGTTCTTCCCCATTGCGGGGTCTATCTATTGTTATTTAGTCTGATATAGTGCTCATTAGTCAAAAATCTAATTTTCACATTCTTGAACAAATCAAACAATCTTCTCGATCACTTCCAGGAGCAGACTCGGCGATATTGCCACATCTCACGCCTGTCGAGGACGATTCCGAACAGAAGTTGTTCATCACGAAGACCGACCAGCACCTCAACTGCTATGCCAGGGAAGGCCTGAGGGTGCTGGTGATGGCCAAAAGGGTCGTCGCCCAACATCAGTACGACGAGTGGCTCAAAAAGCACCACGAGGCCGAATTGAGCAATCACAACATGGAGAAGAGGATGCAAGAAAGCTACTCGAGCATCGAATGCAATTTCACGTTATTGGGGGCGACTGGTGAATATTTTATTATACACTCACCAGCAAAATAAAAAAGGGCCAGCAAAAAATTCAACCAATTATAATTCTTGTCCGATTCTGGTGAAATTTCGACCAAATCGTAGATTCATGTTCCGGTATTAGCCTGAATTTTAATTCTTGAGAAAAGTTGATGGCATGACTATTATACAGGAAAAAACTAAAGTTACTCTTCAACCCACAACTTCTTATGGCAAATAGTCCAATAAATGAAGGAGGAAAAAAAGGCAAAGTTAACGTTAATTACGCACTATTTTCATCTTCCGGTTGGAAGTAGCTTTTGGTAACTCATTAAACATGAGACAAAGTTTGACTGGAAAACGCGTACGATGACGGAGAAAATGGCCCCAAAAGACCAGGAAAATAGGTTTTCAGCCAATATCTCCTAAAATATGGCAGTTAGAGATTTTCGGTTCAGATAAAAATTGAAGTTCAGTTAATTTTCTACAAAAATGATCCCTATCATTTTTCTCGAAAATTTGCCCGGTTTCGAGAAAAACGGCACGAAGCGCACCTCGAATAATGAGCTTCTGTGTTATATGCCGGAGAGCACAGTCCGTGTATTTACACATCGGCGGGGGGACAAATTATTCAATAACGCATATTTTCTCATGATTCAAATTTCATGTGAAAGAGGAATTCTGCTGCTATCATACCCTGCGTGGCCGCATGGTTTGTAGCAGACGACCCGAGCGCCACGTAGAGCACACACGCGGCGAACGACGGAGGAACGAAAGTAATAAATTATAGCGTGTACATTTAGATTTACTGTTTTTTTCCCGGGATATCAAAGGTATGACTTATATACATCGATGGAAAGGTGGGATTTCCCCCGTTACACTAGTTAAGGTGTTAAAATGTTAGAAATCAAGAGCACGGAAAAAAAAAACCACCGAAAAAAAAAGTGCGTTTTTTCCTTGACCCCGCTTTTTCTAATTTTATTGAAAAATGGACGACTTCGTCTAAAAAAGTAATTGCACAATCGAAAAGTAGACCTTCTTAGCTTTCAAATGATGTATCATAGAATTTTTAATTGATGGTTGTTCACAGAATTTCCCCGCGCTCCAAAAACAGCAAAAAATTGGGATTCAATAAACAAAGATTAAATGAAAATTAAAAAAAATTAGGGTATACAAATTTCAGGGATGACAAAGGACCTTATGAGGACCCATAATCAAGAAAATTTTGAGTAAATTACTTAGTGCAATACAAAAAAAATAGGAACAAATTCCTGGCGAGGTCAAAATTGACCGGGAGCAGAAAGTTTGACCCATGTTCCGATATGGCCAAAAGAGTCTAGCGTGACTCAATTCACAGGGTATGATAGCAGCAGAATTCCTCTTTCACATGAACTTTGAATCATGAGAAAATATGCATTTTTAACAAAGTTATTGAATAATTTGTCCCCCCGCCGATGTGTAAATACACGGACTGTGCTCTCCGGCATACAACACAGAAGCTCATTATTCGAGGTGCGCTTCGTGCCGTTTTTCTCGAAACCGGGCAAATTTTCGAGAAAAATTATAAGGACCATTTTTGTAGAAAATTAACTGAACTTCAATATTTATCTGAACCGAAAATCTCTAACTGCCATATTTTAGGAGATATTGGCTGAAAACCTATTTTTCTGGTCTTTTCGGGCCATTTTCTCCGCCATCGCACGCGTTTTCCAGTCAAACTTTGTCAACTTCAATGGCGTACCAAAAGCTACTTCCAACCGGAAGATGAAAATAGTGCGTATAATTAATGTTAACTTTTTCCCTTTAATTATTGGACTAAAAGTTGATAGTGGTTAGACATTCAGAATCATTCTCCAACCTTCTGCTTCTTCATCTTTTGGATTGGAGTGTGATCCTTTTTTGGTCCTTATTAAGAGGAGATACAAGTGTTTCAAGAGAGTATGAAGTGTGATCCTTTTTGGTCCTTATTAAGAGGAGATACAAGTGTTCAAGAGAGTATGAATTTTTTCAAAGTTTATCAACTATAATTCAGAACCTATAGAGCATCTTTGGGATGAACACCAGAGGCTCCCGCCGCCTTGTCAGAGACTCTTCAACAGGTACGATACGCCCTCCAAAGAGAATTTGTGGCAATTCCTAAAGACTGCTTTTTGATCAAGTCTATGTCACGGTGGTTGAATACTGCAATTCAAGCTCAAACAGGGGCATACTTGTTATTGATTACATCTAGGTCTGTTTTTGGCTTATTTTTAGTAAATAGAGTCTGTCTTTGCAAAAACGGAGTGGAAACAAGAGATAAAATTTTTCAGATGTTTTTTCGAGTAGTCAATGTAGGAGTCCATGTAAATTTTGGAAATGTAAAAAATCTATACTTTCTTGTATGTTTGTATGGGCGGTCCGGGACCTGACCCATTGTGCACCCACATTCCTGGGATCGCAAGTCAGCCATGGAGAAGGCCGATCTTGCGAGCAAAAGGGACCAACTTCCTAGGCCGAATCTTTTTAACATCCTCTGGGTCCCGGATACTGCCCCCAAAATGGATATTCCTAGCTGCCACTACTGCCGGGCATTCAGTGAGGATGTGAGTAGAAGTCTCTTCATCCTCTAAGCACCATCTGCATTCAGGATCCTCCACAATCCCGATCGTGCTGAGATGCTTGTTCAAGTGGCAGTGCCCTGTCAGAAGGCCCACCACCAGTTTCAGCTCCTTCCTGTTCAAAGCCAAGAGGGCATTGGTCTGTCTTCGTGACGGGTTTCCTGTATGGAGTTTGGACTGCCTCATTCCAGGAGCCTCTCTCCAGCTGTCCTGAAACCAGAATCGAGTGACCCCCAAGATTGGCTCTGGACCAATCACTGAACCCTTCAACCCCTTTCTGGCCAGACCATCGGCCACTTCTCGTTACCTGGTACCCCTGAGTGCCCAGGGACCCACAAAAGACATACTTTGTTCGTTGCTGACAGCCTTTGTAGGTTATCTATGCACTCTGACACCAAGGCGGAGGTCACCCTATACGAGGTGAGCGCCTTGATGGCCGCCTGGCTGTCAGTGCATATAGTGATTTGCTGGCTGTCTCGATATTCTCTCGAGAAACACTCGTATCTTCTCTTAAAAATGAGATATTGACGTGAAGAAGGGATGACAGGGATCCAAAACATGATGAAGCTCAGTTTAATCACTCACTTTTGCCACAGGGCGTTAAGAAGTTGAGCGTAAAATAGTAACTTTTATGATCGTCATCAGCTCTTTTTGGGAACTAAAATTCAGGTCAACATTTCGACAAATAAATCTACAATTTGGTCGAGAATGAACCAAAATCGGACGTGAATTGAAAAAGTTACAAAGCGATCAACTTGGCTAATTTTGTTGCTGGCTGTTTTTTTTTGCCGGTGAGTTTATGTACCGAATCTTCAACAATGATACAGAACCACGTAACAGATTACTATGCAACCAAGAATGCAGTCGTGTGTCTTCAACATGGGTGGAAAAGAGACGCCGCTTTAAAAACGATCACGTGGCACTCAATCATTGTTATAACAAAATCGAAAAATTACAGTATTCTTGTATTCCATGACTTGATTCACCAACCTCATTGTTCCTAGGTATTGAAGACAGACTACAAGAAGGAGTGCCGGAAACGATTTCGAGTCTCATATCAGCCGGCATCAAATTTTGGGTACTCACCGGTGACAAACCGGAAACGGCCATTAATGTCGCTTATTCCGCCAAACTCTTCTCCCCCCAAATGGAGCTGATCAAGATCATGGCGAGATCGAAAGAAGCGGCAGAAGCTACCATCTATTTTTATTTGTCTCAGATCGAACGGTCGCTCGGTCATGAAGAGACCGACACAGAAATGAGGCCTGTAGGTGGTAGTGGAGACAATAACAGGTGAGTTGGTTTCGATGTGGATACTGATATAATTTT
This sequence comes from Phaedon cochleariae, assembly GCA_918026855.4. Taxonomy (NCBI): domain Eukaryota; kingdom Metazoa; phylum Arthropoda; class Insecta; order Coleoptera; family Chrysomelidae; genus Phaedon; species Phaedon cochleariae. Next base: position 463,052 of record OU896712.1, read on the forward strand.
TCAACACAAGACTCCAGACTTCAGACTTCTTCTTGACATTGACAGTTAACCTCATAATAATAAATGTTGTGTACAATGAACTCGATATAAACACCTGGAAGGGAGACTGCCGGTTTCTCGAATAGCACAGAGTGTGTCAGGGGTAGCTGCAACAAAGATAGCTTGTGTTACGGTAACCTTTCTCTTTCACATTGGTGTTTTTTAATGGCGGATTGGTGTATAAATTTTCTTTTATCCAATGATTGGAGTACTGGAGATCTTTTTTTTTTCATCTAAACAGGCGAAAAAATGAAGACAGAACTTCATTGTTTTTTGTTATGTAAAATATCGCTAAAATTGGCGTGTTTTGTTTCGTCATAAGGACTGAATTTCGTTGGTGTGAACTGATTATTGTTGAAAAGGTTCGTGATTTCGAATTAATAAACAATGGCTATTTATAAAGTGTTGCCGGATGCAAAACAAGTAAGATAAACGGAAATTGTCCTCCATGGGTAAGTTGAAAATCGTTCAGATTCTTAGAAAAACTATAGTGATTTATTTTCAAGATGTGTCTGTGGATGTATATGTTCATAACTTGGATTCTAAGGACAATGTTCATCATATGGACATTGATTTGCTTACAACTTCCAGCTCCCATGTAAGTTTCAAAGTTTATTGATAATGAAACCCACAAACTGTTTCATTCGAGAAGGCATATTCTATTGCGAAGAAAAGTGAAAACACTGAAACAAAAAGTAAAAAGGAGAATGACAATCTTGATGAAAAACATTTTGAAGGTAGAAACTACAAGTTCAAATTCATTTTAAACTCAAGAGCTACATTATAATATTATCTTTCAAGATTTGACTTTGGAGCTTCTCCTTCTCCAGGGAAAAAATGAAGGTGTACATTCTGGGCGACGCAGATTTTCATCTTTAATGAAAAAAATTCGTCCTAACATTGTACTTTTATTCACTTTTTATTCACCTTTCATTCGCCTCCTATTAGTGAAATGTTTATGGAAAAATAGGTACTCTTGAAAATTACGCTTAAAATAGACCTTATAGGTACTCGACACCATTCAAGTACCTCTTTTCAAATTTTTTCTATCGTTTTTCTATTTCTTCTGATAGTGCTGAGACATTGAGCTTCGTTCACCCTGTACAATATATTGTGATATTTGAATGAGAATATATAATTTCAATGTTGTATTCATTTGCCTTCCTAATCCTGTAAGAATAAAAATGGAATTTCACTTTTTAGTGAATAAAAAAATCAATAATTATTTTCGAAAAATAATTGATTGCAACATTATCCTTTTTCCTAAATGAAAATTTATATTTAATCATGTATACTCTTGAATAAAAGCAAAAAACGAGAAAATATTTCAAATAATGCGAGCGCTTCCCATTAGCCAAAATAAGATAGAAAGATATAGGTATCCGTAACCACTACGGGTTGCCTGAACAATATTTTTGCCTCGTCGTTCACAGAGGATCCCTTCCAGTTGTTTATATCGAGTTTATTGGTTGTGTATCGCATTTGGGTTCCAAAATGCTCAAATTAGAGATGCGAAATAAAAATATTATCGATTCTTATTTCAGATATTCGATTTCCAATGAAATAAGTCGGGAAAGAGCCCTAGCTGTCGACGGCAAAACTCTAACCTTCATTCTCGACAGGAGAACGAACTTAACCAAGCCGTTCTTGAAGCTCACTGAGTACTGCAGCTCGGTTTTGTGTTGCAGAGCTACACCTCTTCAGAAAGCATATATTGTCAGAGTAGTAAAGGTAAACATTCTATCACTCATACGCGAACGTTATTTTATCTAACGGCTGTGTTATCATTCTTGTTCAAACGATAGTCAAAAATCTTGAAATAATGCGATCAACATAATCATTGGTACAGGGTAGTCCTGAAAAACCAATTGAAAAAAAAATATATTGAAAACTGCTCGTGCTAATTTCAATATACAACTTCCGTCATTCATTCATCAACGTGATATAGATGTGTTTGTTCGATGACATTGTCAATAATTTGGTCTCTGCTAATATTTCAAAGGCGTATTGTCACTGAAATGTAAAGGGAACATGACATTGAGAGAAAGAATTGACCACATTTGTATCCTGATATGAATCCAATTGATTATGTACGTAGTAGAATTGAATTAAAGATCAGAGAAAGAGAGGGTGAATCTGAAAATTTGTATGAATTGGTGAATACAATGAGTGGGAAGCTATTTCCCTATTGCCCAGAATTTTATGAATACCTTGATAGAAAGCATGCATGCAAGAAGAGGCACAACTATGCATGTGTTATTCGACTTTTTGATGTTGTTCGTATGTCGAGACGCATTACAGCCTGCTATTGCAGAGGCGTGTAGTACTGGAATACTCGCATTTCAACTCCATTCCTAAAAAATCACGCCATTGCTCAACTTGAACATCTTGTTCACTTGAACTGCTTGTTGCTACCTGTGAAAGCTTCAGCTGCTTGGCATTCACTATTACTCCAAGTATTCTTGAGTGTTGATTTGAATAGATCCGGCTCGAAGGACCAATATGATCGATGCTTGATAGATAGAGGACTGTATTTGTATGATTATATGATATTAGATAAGGAAAAAGAGATTGATTTAAGAATTGCAATTCTCCTTTATTCATTGATTCCATTGATTGATCTTATGTTTCAGCAACAAGTTGTCATGTTAAAAACAAATGACAATTTCTGCTTATATTACTCAGGGTAATAAAAATACCAAACTATTATATAGGGTCATACAAGTACTAGACACAGACTATATCAGACTTAGCTACAGGATTGAAACGATTTTCATTTTTCTTAGGAGGAGATGAAGATGCGAACATTGGCGATCGGCGACGGCGCCAACGACGTCTCGATGATCCAGACAGCGGACGTCGGCATCGGCATTTCGGGCCAGGAGGGCATGCAGGCCGTCATGGCGGCCGATTTCGCCATCACCAGGTTCAAGTACCTGAGGGCGATGCTGCTGGCTCACGGTCACTGGAGCTACGACCGGCTGTCGCGGATGGTGTTGTATTTCTTCTACAAGAACGCGGTGAGTTTCGATGCGCATGCGCTAGTTTTTAAAACCGCATTTTGATTGTATATTGCGAACGTGTATTGTGAATGGCTAGATATTTCAATTTTTATTTTTGTGTTTCATATTCCATTTCTAGTTCGGTGGGCTAGACGAATGACTTTTCTTTTAAATGTTTCTTGAGTTTTGTTTTGTTAATTTAAAAAGCTAAATCACCGTTCGCTAATCTTTTTTTATTCATTTCAGGCCTTTGTTTTCCTATGTTTCTGGTTCCAGTTTTACTGCGGTTTTTCTGGGACAGTGATGATCGACCAAATGTATCTCATGCTTTATAATCTACTATTTACCTCTCTACCTCCAGTAGCTATTGGTGAGTTCAGCTTCGATAAGGTAATATTTATACAAATTTTATAGTGTAGTAAATTGTTTTTTATCTGACTACAATACCTTTATCATTCATCATACGAAAAATGTACCTAAAGATTTAGAATTTCGATTTTTGGTGGACTGAACATTATTTCAAGCTCCTGCTCGTCAGGAGGATCAGAAAGAATGAAATTAAAACATTTTGATACATTCATTCTTTGGTTGATGAAAAAATGATTGTTTGGCATGCCTTTTCAATTTGTGGGAATTCTGAAGAGAATGGATTTCATTTTATTAATTTTCCAAAGGAAATATCAACCATTCTCTTATGAAAGGAATATATGAAACGATCTGGGTGGAAAATTGATTTTAAGACGAGCAAAATTTGTGAGGTACATACATTAAAATTCACTTCTTGAAACAGCAAATTAGAATGAAAGTATATTAGAGGGTCATTTTCAAACAGTAGATTTTGAGATGCGTTTGTATAGACATAGCATCTTCAGGGGGCCGTAGCTCCTTTTCAGGAGACATTTTACGAATAATGTTCAATGAAACTTTTCCTTAAATTTTTTGTCGTAGAACTCGCTGGTGAAGTTTGTCAGGTTAATTTCGGGACAACCTGTATATAGGTACTTGTTCATGCATCATACGTTTCTTGAGGTAAAGATGATCAATCAAACTCTCTTTCAGGCGGCATTGGGCATAGAGACTATAGTTCTTGTACAGTCGTCTTCAACGAACATGTCGCGGTTGGACGGTATGAGCGCTCTTATTGCAGCGGTGATCAAGGGAGCTGACACCGTCCATGTGCGACATTATCTCTGAAGACGACTGTACCTTGCATCATTTCATCATGTGGCGTTTCGGAAATATTCAAGAAATAGCATCTTCAAGAGCCCCTTTCATTGGGCCGTAGCTCCTTTTTAGGAGACATTTTTCGACTCATGTTCATTGAACCTTTTCCTCCTATTTTTTGTCGTTGAACTGGCTGGTGAAGTTTGGTAATTTCTGTATATATACTTGTTCATGCATCATACGTTTCTTGAGGTGAAGATGCTCTTTTTATGATTTGATCTTCCTCATACCAGAATTTCAATCCTGGCTAGGAGCTATCTTCTCAAAAAACAATAATCATTTTATTCACCTATTTCTATTATCTGTATTTCTGCAAAAATTATTGAAAAAATCATGAAACAACAATTAAGTACTTTCATTTTTTCAGTAACCAACAATACGGTTTTAGGAATGATCGCTCGACAACCAGTGCAGCACTAAGTGTTGCTTTGTATTCTTTGTGAAGAACATGACAGTCTTGTAGGTTTGATTTGAATAGATCCGGCTCGAAGGACCAATATATTTCTATCATCTGTATTTCTGCAAAACTTATTGAAAAAATCATGAAACAACAATTAAGTACTTTGAAGAAAATCCTTTTTTCAGTAACCAACAATAGGGTTTTAGGAATAATCGCTCGACAACCAGTGCAGCACTAAGTGTTATAGAGAAAATAGTCGAGGGTCTTGAACAAGGTTATCACATGGGTATTACTCTATGTGATCTATCTAAAGCCTTCGACTGTGTCTCCCATAATACTTCTTGAGAAACTGAACTACAATGGAATCAGAGGCGTCACTCTCAGTCTCATTGAATCCTATTTAAGCGATCGATTTCAAACAGTATACTACAATAATGAACTATCTGATTTCAAAGGTGTTAGATTTGGTGTACCACAAGGTTCTGTGCTAGGGCCTTTACTGTTTATAATATATAATTGATTTTCCCACTTTTTATCCCCATACAGTTGCGTTATATTTGCACACGACCTGACACCAATATATTCTCATGAAAATCACTATTCATTGAATATCTTGTCTAATGAAATTGTAGAGAAAGCCATAAACTGATTTTTAGCAAACAATCTCAAATTAAACAGTGACAAATCACAAAATTTAATAGTCTCTACCAGCGCATTTCCACATGAGGAAAGGAATGTAAAATATTTGGGTCTCGCTTTGGATGAGACGCTAAACTGGGTAAGTCATATCAGGCAACTGAACCTTAAATTATCCAGCTCAATCTTCAATATGCGACAACTTGGGCACCTTACTAATATTACTACACTCAGAACATTATTCTTTTATGTATGAAGAAAGGTATACTCACTGAATTACAGAAAATTAACTTCATTGATGCTGATTTGTACAAATTTTATTTTTATTGACCTTATAAGTACTTGTCCTTAACAGGTATTTTTTGTGTCCCGTGTGCAGTTTGATGATTAAGTATTTCGGGTGATTTTATCTCTTCAAGTACTCATTGGAAAACACGAAATGCGATGGTGGAGGTCTCAGTTACGCGACTGGCCAATATGACGGCCATTCCAAGATGGCTGCCAAACTACATATTTAAAACAGCCATATCTCGGCCATTTTTCAACCGATTTTGAAAGTTTTTTTTTTTCGTTTGTAGACCTTTACGAGCGCTATCTAACCTACTATAGATTTCATCTGTTAAGGACAAAGTTCTACCAAGAGATAAAAGTGCCTGAAGCGGTTCCAAAAAGCAGTGACATCAGCACCTGAAATTGCATGCATTCCAGGCAGTGCAGTTGCTTGCTGGGTTAGAAGAATATCTTTGTTCTGTCTACTTGAGGGAACCAACGCATTACTGCTCAAGTGAACTAAGGTGGTGGCTATTTTCCAAAAAGCAAGTTGAAGGTGCTAGTCTGCCACCAACTTTAGCTTCATTTCGTCCTACAGTCCGAAGAGCACATTTGCAGGCAATGATTTGGAGTAAATCAGATGTTGCAACACCTGACCTGCCATGTCCATCAGAATGTGGTTGGAAGTTAGAGAACGGAGATGTGCAATTGTTCTGGAAATGAACAAAACTGTGACAATGTTCCCAATGAGGCCTGTGAACCGATGGATGAAAACGACGATGAAACTGGCACTGACAATGAGTAACGAATCACCCTCGAGTCTCTTCACTGATGAAAAATCGTTTGTTTTCACCATAACTTAAAATTTAGCGTGAAATGTGTGATCATCTTGAAGATAGCGCTCGTAAAGGTCTACAAACGAAAAAAAAAAACTTTCAAAATCGGTTGAAAAATGGCCGAGATATGGCTGTTTTAAATATATAGTTTGGCAGCCATCTTGGAATGGCCGTCATATTAGCCAGTCGCGTATCTGAGACCTCCACCATCGCATTTCGTGTTCTCCAATGAGTACTTGAAGAGATGAAACTAACCGCAATACTTAATCATCAAATTGCACACGGGGGATGCGTTAAGGAAACTGACTATTAATAAATTTATGATTTTTTATATACACCTAAATTGATTACGGTGATTTTTTCATTTTCCATTTTATGAATACACTTTTTTGTCATTGTGATTTGTCGTAAATGTATTGCATACATATCATGACCAATAAATCTATCTATCTATCTATCTATCTATCTATCTATCACAATCTCTTCCAGGCGTCTACGACAAAGACGCCCCCTACGACATCCTCCTCGACAAGCCCTACCTCTACGTGCGCGGCCGGCTCAACCAGGTGTACAAACCGTACGCATTCTGGCTGACCATGCTCGACGCCCTCTACCAGAGCGTGTGCATCTTCTGGGTGTGCCAGCTGGGGTACGCCGACACCGACGTCGACGTCTTCGAGTTCGGCACTGTGTCTACTACGGCGTGCATGTTCGTGATGCTGTGCCACGCCTCCATCGAGATACGATCATGGGTGAGAGAAAATAATAGATAATTCAACTATAGTGCGTTGGGTTGGTTCAAAAAAGTATAAGAATATTGTTTTTCTGGCTACCAGCATGAAATTTGGCATACATGATGAGAAATATATAGGAAACAAAAAAACCATCGAGACACAAGCTGTGTCCGGAAAATTTCGTCCGCCATTTTCTAAAATGGCGGCCGAAAACTAGATTTTTGCAGATATCTCAAGAACAGTGCAAAATTTTAGAAGAGTTTAAATTTATGAAATAAATAACATTACAAGGCGGACATTTTTTGTTTGAAACATTTTTTGTGAGGCTGATATTACGGTCAATGAATTGAATATATTCAGTGGAAAATCCTCGTATTCTCAAAAAATCATTTGAAATACCAACAATTACCCCGTTACCAAGTATTCCTACCTATTCATGAAAATCCTCCTTACACACGTGTTCATCTAGAAATATAGAAGATCTTCTTTAGCCTGTTTATCAGCGGCAAGTCAAAGTGTAGGAGAAGATACAGCTCAAAACGAATTTTCATGTTGTTCCGCTGTAGTTATCGATGGTGCTGCACTGGTTCATTCTTTGAATACAAAAACATCGAAGACATTCTCTGAATATTGTACCAAAGTATTTTTATCTGCTATAGACTTTCGTCTCCGAAAATTTGAAAGGGTGGACATAGTTACTTGCCTGGTAGCCTTCAAAGCTGACACAAGATTGAAAAGAGGGTCTGGAAAAGAGATTGTTGTAAGACCAACCACACCTATGCCGAAAGTCTTCAGTAAATTTTTGCAGTGTGATAACAATGAAAAACAACTCTCTACCAAAATAAAATCACTCGAGACTGATGGAAAATTAGTGATTTGCACTGATGAAGAATCAGTAACATTTGTTGGTCCGTTAGTTGATGGTGTTGATCTCGCACCATGCTCACATGAAGAAGCAGATATTAGACTTCTCATTCACGTAAAAAGTGCAATATTGTCGGGCCATAAAAACATTTTGATAAGTACAGTGGATTCAGATGTCATTGTTATTGCTGCTTCTAAATTCCACGAGTTGAAGCAAATGGGTATGCAAGACCTTTGGTTTGAATTTGGAGTTGGAAAAAACAGACGCTATTTCTCACTGTCAGTGATCTTGCGAGGACTCTCTGTTGAAAAATGTGCTGCACTACCATTTTTTCATGCGTATACAGGATGTGATACGGTATCATCGTTTCATGGTATTGGTGAAACGAGAGCTTGGAATGTATGGGGAAAGATGCAAGGAATGACAGACGTATTCATCCGACTGTCATCAACAGATATAATAACTGAAGAAGATTTTGATAAGATTCAGCTTTTCACTGTAATGATGTATGATGTAACCAGCCAGACAGAAACAGTGAATGAGTGTAGAAGAGTACTTTACACTCAGAAGAATCGAAGTGTGGAGAATATTCCACCAACCGAAGGAGCATTGCGTCAACACCTGAGGAGAGCAATGCTTCAGTCGCGTATTTGGATTAAATGCCTGGAATTGCAACCAAATATTCCAAATGCAACTAACTGGGGATGGAAGTCGTCAAATCTGGAGTGTCAAGATGAAACGATTGAACCACTTTGGACAGTTTTGCCGCAAGCATCTGATGAATGTACAGAATTGATCAGCTGCAGATGCAAAACAATGTGTATTAAGAACTGCAAATTCAATAGATTTAATTTGCAGTCTACTGGTCTATGCACGTGTGATGGACAGTGTACTCAATAAACATTATTTGTAATACTGTTGTATTAGTTAGTTCACCAAGATTCTTACTGATCTAATCGAACCTAATTAAACATCAAGCCTATAACATGATTGATATATGATTTTATTTAGATTAAAATAATTGACCGCCATTTTACGTAATGGTATCTTCGGTTTGAATCCTCAAGAAAGAGTTCATCATACAGATGACTTATGATCATTATTTCTGTGGCTAATCTCAGCCTGAATGTTTCCATTTTGATTTTTCTTGGGAAACCTTGAAAAATTGAATTTTAATATTGCGATTATTGGATTTTCAATTCGTCTGACAAAAAAATGTTTCGAACAAAAAATTTTCGCCTTACTATAATCTATATTTCATCATTTTGAACTTTCCCGATATTTCCCACCGTTCTGGGGATATTAGCAAAAATCCAGCTTTCGGTCGCCATTTTGAAAAATGGCGGCTGAAATATTCCAGATACAGCGTGTGTCCCGATGGTTTTTTGTTTTCTATATATTCATCAACATGTATACCGAATTTCATGCTGGTAGCCAGAATAGCAATATTCTTGTGCTAACATAACGCACTACTAGGGAAAAAACCGAATACTCAAAGTGGAATACAATGGTCACAAAGAGAGAGAAACTCAAAGTCATTACCACACTAGTTCATAAAATGAACGAAAATGGTAGATAACGAGAGAAAAACAACTACTTTCCTGGCTATATGCCACGCAGAAATTGGATTACATCCTCCCAAAATCTATGGAATAGTTCGTATAGAGGAATAGAATAGATCGCAAGTGTTTCCTTCCTAAACGCTGAGCTGCGCTCAAGTGTTTCAGGAACGCTGACTACCTGCAGCTCGGTTCCGAGCTGTTGGCTCTCATCAGTACAGGGCTGTCCCAGATAGCTTCTTCTTGACCGCTATCTATAAACGGGTTCTCAATAAATGAAGGGCCCTGTGCCCTGAGAGCGCATACAATTCATGTTATTGATATTTTATATACCGAAATGGTATATGAAGGGTAACTGCTGAAAGGTTTTGTTTTTCTGACACCATAAATTAACGGTTTTTTTTTAAAGGGGTCCCCCGTGCCCTTATGAAAGCGATACTAAAAAAGAAAATATCGATAAAATTGTTATTTCATTTAATTATCATTGTTTGTGGTAAAAATGACTGGTAATTTTTAAATTTGCGATTTCTCAGTAATTTCTAATCCAACATCCATCAAATTTCAAAATAAGTACAGATTTTCCTTCAGTTCTTCAGAGCGGCAATAATTCTAGTATAATTTGAATACTGTATGTAATTTCGTGCCTAATGATATGGCAAAACAAATTTCAGCACTCCAAGAGCGAATTATTAAAACATCGTAAGAGAAGTAAGAGAAGCTCTGGCGATGAAAATGTATGGAACTTCTAGATTATTATTCATTATGTCTCCACCAACATTTTAAACACTTGATGATGATCAGCTCTCGCGGTGTGCCTGTCAGTATTTTGTGTGGTGTGGACGGGCTCAAAGTATTATGCGCTGTTGCAAGATATAATCTGCTACTTTCCTAGAAAAATAATCTTTCATGAAGAAACGAATTCTTTGGCAGAATGACTGACAAGTTATGATTATCATTTTGTAACATAACGAAAGTGAGAAATTATAGATACTATTGCAAAATATCATGATTTATCTTTATTAGTAATCAACTTCGTCCAGCAAATGAGATTTATCAAAATTATTCATAATGTTCGACAAAGTAGGATTAAAAAACCTATTATGTCCATTTATGTTATAATATTTCAGAAAGTACGTCATATGAATGGTAAAGGAGCCGAGTTCGTCTTTCATTCAATTTTTTCTGAAGTGAAATTTGATCTATCTTTTTCTGAAGTGCAATTTGAGCTGACGAAAAGAAAAGAAGAAACACGTGCATATTAAATTTCCACAAACTATACAGTGAGATAAAAACCTCAATATTAGAAAATTCCTCATTGATAGACACTGCGATTCAATTATAAATAATTATTAAAAAGTATCTGCCAACTATACTAAACGCCAAACACGGATGAATGAATGAAATCGCGAATGGTGGGATAGCTATGCGTAATCATATATTATAAGACCACCAAAATAATAATAATATTAAAATGAAGATCGCATAGTACATGATACTGCGATTAATTCATACATCATTGAAAAGTACCTACACGTCAACAATCTTGAACGCCATACACGTATGAATAAAAAATATGATATATTTCATAGGTATCATACATCGGAATTTCTATAAATGTGTCCATTAATAAATCAATCGCATTGTTACATATTTATACGTCATTTTGTAACGTCTAAGTCAGATTATTTTGATGTATTCAATATTATAAACCCTCAAACAACACCGCCGCTGTACAAAATTTCTCCGTGCCCGAGAAATATCAGGTTACGATAATTGCAACTAACTTTTTTTCACAGATTCAACACTACCGAACCATATTTATTCACAAAATAGTCTGTTGTATATTAATTATTTTAATTCAGTTACTGAAACACCGATTACTAATCACACAACAGAAGAAAAAAACATTTTACAACGATTATTGCTCGTATGCTCGCCACGTTCATCTTTGAATATTTTATGTTTCATTTTGTTGTGTACCTTATACGATAACTAATAAGACCACAGAAGTCCGCAGTAGAAATAGGCAAAATATATCACTTATATTTTTTCTTTAAACACTTGAAAGATTATTAGTAGCCATTTGCTAGTTTTCAAATACATATCAACCAGCAACGAGTAGCCATCATGACAACATGACATAAGAATAACAATTATTTTTGCTATCAAAATACTTTCTTCAGTCCTACTGAACTGAAATAATAGTAAAACATTGCTAGTGGTGAAAAAAATACACCTTGGTAGTAAATAATAATAACCTTGAACTTTTTGTTTTTCAGACCATCATTCAAGTCGCTTCCATAGTTCTCTCCGTCGGAGCCTTCTACCTCTATTCTCTCTTATACAACGCCTACTGCGTAAATTGCTTCGGATTGCCTAGCACCTACTGGACAATTCAGATGGCCATGACCAGGCCCATTTATTGGTTGGTAACGCTGTTATCGTGTGTCCTTGCCCTAATCCCGCGGTAAGTACAAAAACTATGAACATCTAGATTTCATTCTCTCTTTTCTCTGAATATATGGCCTCTTGTCTTACGACATACAACCAGAGCCCTTATTACGGAGAATCCGTCCCCATCCGGCCTGGATACCGGCGAAAATGATAAGGTTTTGTTTTTCGAGCACTCTGGATGTCTCACTCGAAGTGACACCAGGTATTGTGCTCTTTTAGCACTTCAAACTCACAATCACAAAAACATTAACCTCACTCTCGACCTGAAGACGCCGCCCGTCTTCCACCGAGTTCGGAAGTCGAATCCTATATTTTATCGGAAAAGTGATGAGTAGCATGCTTTTTCTTCTTCTGAATCTCATATGCCGGTAACTTTCTTCTAGATCTTACACATTGTTTTTATTACGCCTCATTCAATCTACGCAACCTTGCTATGACTTAACAGAGTACGGACAGATCCTCGTCTTCTCTCACTCTAAAGTGTTTGTGAAACAGTTATATAGTTCCATCTTTAATCCTATCTGGGGATACACACTAGACTTCTGACATTTGTTGTTTCATAGATTATATTGTGGACATTGGCGTATCATACGTAATTTCCACATGTAATTTCTCATTCAACTCTACATATTATAGACACAATGAGAAAGTATAATACGCTATTTCATATTAGTTTCACCTCGAATATTTTGCTGATGTATTTACCAATTTTCCCCATTCGGCCACTTCACTTTCCATGTTTCAAGTTCATTTGCATCTGATGAAAAGCTGACAAATTCAAATTTGCCATCCAACCGATTGATACAGCCTAACGCAGCACATTTTACCATCCTTCCAAAACAGAATTGAATATTGTCGTATTGAGATAAAGTATGAAATTAAAATTTTGTAAGATCTCTCTTAACGCCTATGAGTGTGACGTGACAGCAATGTCATGTCAGGGACGCCAATACACGAAACCAAAGTCACTAGATGATTAAAAGAGAAAGGAGCTATGATCTGTCCGTACCCTATTAGATGACAAATACGTCAGAAGTGACAGAATTATCTCGAATATTCAGAATATCGTGATATTACTTCTGATTAGCAGTCAAAACATTGAAATTGTTAAAAAATAGTATTAAAATTTGCATGTGTTATCGATCAACTATACAGAATGTTGAAACTTTGAATCCATATTATGACTCAAATTTCATTATAAAATACCGTGTCAACTATTTCATTCTTCTTCTAGGTTAATGTACAGAGTGGGTCAGACACTTCTAGTTGCAGACGAGGTCACTAAAGTAATTCTTAATCAGCGAAGGGTTAACAGAAGAGGTGAGATTTTGTTGAATTTAAAAGTTTTAGTTGGTTGATTATTCATCTTCAAACATTTGTATCACTGTGGATTTTTTTTTTCGTTTCAGAATCAACTGTCAGGGGTCTCAGAATCACGCTTTAAATAATCTTCAAGAATCACCAATCAAGTGTTTGTATGTGATGGCTGTGATATCTAATCCTAAGGGACCAATAAATAAATAAATACATTATATTTTCGATGCACTACAGAACTTCAATTTCTACAGTCATGGACTATTTAAAATATACAGAAAAAAATTATTAAAAAAAAAACACCGTTGTGCCATTGTTGTAGGAACAAGTTTCAAAATGAGTGAAGTAAAATAGTTGAGTTCTGGAAGTCTATTTCCAATTGTTTATTTTATAATATTGAAGTTTATTTTCATAACCTAGCAGATTTTATATAAGATGTGGTTAGCGATTACAATAAACAAATTGATACTGAAAAGAGTTTTATTTCATCTCAATATTTTCATAAAAGCACAGATTAACGCTTACGAGGCAACCAGATTGAATTTTTTTCAAAATTTATTTATTTGGAAATTGCAAAACTGGGTAATGCAGCCATGATTCTGTTAACCTTCATGGAAGATAATTATATTATATTATCCAGCTGATGGTATTGAAGGCAGAAAAAAGCAACTATGAATATTTGCACATGGCGTTGGGAGTAATAAATTGATTTTTTCTGTGACGGGAAAAAAGTTTGGCATTTCATCCCTGTTGGCGGGTTATAAAATGTCACTTTTCATAAATTACTTTTTTCCCGTGGGAAAAAAGTGAGTACTTTTTTCCCGGATATATATCACATATATATACACTGTTGATGGCTTATTTTGTTGTGCTATAGTTCCGAAAAATGAGTCAATAATACCGTCTCCGAGAAAGAACTGCAAGTCCTTTTATCTTCCATTCGACTTCGCCGTTACGAATATTACTAAACAATCACAAAATTCGCAATTTTTTGAAATCAAATTACAGAATTAGACTGACAGAAGTGACATCAGATATTTGATTACTTCAAATGAATGATAAAGATGCCTACAACGCGGTGACCCTACTGTTAAAACTTAAAATTTCACGTCGATAATTTTCAGATTTCAAAATAATGTAATATCTTCTCAATATTGATTCGTCCTTTCTTCTGTCACAGAAAAAAATAGTGTATTATACACGGGAAAAATATTAGATTTTAGCTCACGGTTTGTTGTCTCCCTCCGCTACGCGTCGGGAAACAACACAACCTGGAGCTAAAATCTACTACTTTTTTCCCTTGTATAATAAATAACTATTTTTTTCTGTGACAGGAAAAAAAATTGAAATTTCATCTCTGTCGACAGGTTATAGAATGTCACTAATTACTTTAATCCCGGATATATATCACATATACACTGTTGATGGCTTTTTGTTGTGCTATAGTTTCGAAAAATAAGCCAATCACACCGTCTCCGAGAAAGAACTGAAAGTCCTTTCATCTTCCACTGACCTCACGGTTACGTAGATTACTAAAGAACCATCAAATTCAATTCAGATGTTGACCCTCCTATTAGGCGTGACTTAGCTACTCGCTTGGCTTTTTGACGTGAGGTTTTGATCATTTCACCACCCAACCATATTCATCTCCAAATAAAGAGACCGGACAGTTTTCATGTAAAATTAACATTTAATGATTAAATGAAGAGGTCATGAATGAATGCTGGCACATGGCGGGTTATTAGCAATGGAAAAAAAAACATAATGGCTTGCCAAATAAACATATCGCAGAACAACACTTGAAAAAAATCAGTACTCACATTACAACGTCTAGCAGGGGGTCGACCAGCAGGCTTGAAGTCGGGGAGACGACGAACATTTTCAATTGATAATTACTATATGACTTGTGTCGATAATGAAATGATTGCCTTATCGACTCGGCTACTATTTATATTCGGAATCGATGCTAGATTCGCAATTTTCCTCAATGGAAATGGTCGCTACCTTTCGACACTACTTACCTAGGTATTATCGCGCGGTAAGCGGTTTTTTGCAAATTATAAAGGAACTGACGTCTATGAACTCCGCTGACCTGATCGAAACTACAATGTACTGAATGTTTCAATTTGGAAAAGTTAATTTATGATGAATGATTTTTAAATGAACGGGAGTTTGAGTGATGTTAATTCATAAGCATTTGTACTTCTTGACAATATTTGTCACCAGTGATATTGTTCAGTAGCTGTTGAATTGCAGGTTTCAGTCCCAATAAAAGATAAATTTCCTCGCGATTGCTCTGAAACCCAGGATAATTTGCAGATGTGCAAAATCGACATTTCAAATATGTTTGGGTTCAATATGTAGATACAAACGGTAAAAAAAACAAGGTTTATTAAACTATTTTGCTTTAATATCTGAAGTGCCACATATTTACATCGCGTTCCGATACTACTGGAATAAGGTCGACATTTTCAAAGCATACACAGGGTTACAGGGTAACCTAAAAACTAGGACATCCCACGTGATTCCTGGATATCTAAGGAGTGGCTGAGGTGTCCTATTTTTTGGCCAGTATCTCGGAACAGGAGTGTTCTGGTGTGCAATAGATTTTGGGACATAAAAATCTTCTGAATCCAACTTTTTTTTTTCATTATTGTCAAATTGACCTTTGAAGGCATAAATATCATTTAATCAAGCAAATATTCGACATCTCAAGAAGTTTGACTCAGATTATAAAACATTTTTTTCTGTACCAGAATATATTGGTATATTCATGATGACAAAATGAAATATAAATAGTAACAAAAAATATTCCTTTAAAATATTTACAATATACATAATAAAAAACAATAAAATTCTAAATGAAACAATTTTAAATATAATAAATATATCACATTAAAAATATCAATGCAGTGGAAATTTCGCGAGTCTAGTAATGAAAAAAGATTGACGGGAAGATAAAAACTAAACATATATTATCTTTGGATTTGGAAGAAGTTCAGGGGAAAAGTGTCTCAGAACATCGACGCCTAATGGACAAAACACTAAAATGCTGTATTACATAACTTAGTACTTCATTGAATTTGATGTGCAGCATTTTAGATTAAAATATTTCGTCCCTTTGACATTATATACACTAATGAAGCTCAGCAATTTATTACATTGACTACAGCAGCTAAAATATGGACATACTAGACATCTTAATATTGATCTGACTGAAATGTTGACCAATACCACCAACAGATGAAAGATAACAGATGTCAAAGGTTAAGACTCAATGAACAACTTGGAAAAAATGGTATTGACATCTGTTAGAAATCAATGTATAAGTAGTATTGTCAAATGACTTCAACTGAAACAATTCAAAAATTCTATCCACCGTCCCAATCTATCAATTTGTTCTATAATTCCTTACAATTAATTCCCCGAATATATATATATTCTCTTTGAGAGGACCTCTTATGTTCAATCATCGTAATTTTTTATTTATATCATCACTGGCACTTATGATGATGGCGAAACATTTTCCACTTGAAGAGTGCAATTTATCAATTACAATAACTGCATAACTAAACTGATAATTGTTTTTTGTTTGCTTTAGAGTTTTGAATCATATCCAAAATTAAATGTGTTATCTTCAAGAGATAGCATTTAGAATTAATGCACCATAAAGGTAGAATAAATGTTGGTGTTGCTTACAGCATACTTCACGATATCTGACAAAAAAAAACAATTTGGCGTCACTGTGAATGTTCCATTGATGGCCATTTCAAAAGGAAAACTTTCCTACTTCTTTACTGTCGAAATTCCCGAAGTTAGAGAAGAGAGACATTCATATTGACTAGAGCTCCTAAATGTAATTGACACTGCTGTTTTGACGTTATTGGTATATTAGAGTACGGACACTATGACAAGCATTGACAATCAGACATAACCACAAATAAATTGATGGAAAAAGCGGGAACTGACAGTACACGGACGTACATGACATGAATCTTAAAGGTTTGAGAAATTGAGAGAATTAGGAGAAAGATGCAAGTTTGTGCAGTTTCCAACTGTGAGAACACGGGAAATCAATTGACTCTATTCGAATTTCCATCGGATAACGCATTTCTACAAAAATGGAAACAGAATATGATGAGGCCGGCATGGAATATAGGTTCAGGCCACAAATTTCTTGGTAGGATATAGAACATTTTTCAACACATTTTTATCAGGTAAACTTCAGAACGGAAGAACCTTATTACAATTTAGACTCTGGTTATTGCTTGTGATGGAATGATGGAGCAGAGATCACAATAGCCGCCATGGAGATCATGGTCGATTATCTGATGATGAAACAGCAGCAACTTCCTGAATTGACTGACTCAAACAGATTTTACTTTACATCTCTGTTCAACCAAGAATTCTTTAGATCATCTTCGTACACGAGCTCTTATAATAATTTTGTGAAAACATATAGTCACTTTGTGGAACTCTGATGTACCAGATATTGATGAATATATTTCAAAGAGTCGTATCGCTTCTTCAAAGTTGAAATCCCAATTCTCAATGTGCATGTTCATGCGTAGTTGAGAAGTGCTAGACGACTACATAGCTCCTAGTGGATTTTGAACCACTTCTTGGGTACCAAGATACGAGTAAGATATTATCAGAGCACAGAAGAAGAACGCTTAACGAGTGCACCATTTATGTTAGGTATTGAAAATGATCTTCCGATAGCCGGATTCAAACCAACGATCCCCTTTAGCAATGTGAACGGCGATCTATAGTGAGTCGAGCGTTGAAGTCCATTTATACATACTTCCGTATGTCTCGGAGAACCTTTATTATTAATCCTAGCTGAAATCAGCTGTTATTGTTGCCATACCATTTGTTCATTTATTAATTACACTCTTGTACAAGTGAAATTTTTTCATATGAAATGAAAGTATGTTTCTTGGTTTCATCAGTTTTTGCCCCATTCTGAACTTTTGTGATAAAAAAATATTCAACTGAACATATATATATACCTACATATACGAAACTTATTTCATAGGAATAGTATATGTATTTCGTTGGTATATCATTCATCATCATTCAATAATTCGAGAAGAAATAATTATCTAATCAATTTATCAAGAAAGATATATGGATGTCCTCTTCCCAGGACTTGTGGAGGAAGAAAGATGCGAGGATCCTTTATCTAAGTGAAAAACATATACTTGTCCTTGTCTGGCAAAACATGATTTGCTTTAAAATCGTTTGTTGTTATGTTTGATTGTCACTGCTTGTCTAGTGTCCGTACTCTGATAAACAAAAAACGTCAAAACAGCAGTGTCAAGTACATTTAGGAACTCTAATAGTGACCAGCCAAATAATTTATTACAGAGCACCAAAAGAACTGAACGTTGCTAGACTTTTAACGTTTTGCGGTCATGATCTTTCAACCAGACAACTTGAAATCCTCAAGGTAAGAGAAGGGAGACATTCATATCGAATAAACCAATCAGCCGAACATTTCCTATTAGACTTATTACAAAGCACCGAAAGGATCGAACGTCGCTTGACTATTGACGTTTTGCGGTGGCGCCACGTTGGCTTTCGGACTGCCGCCCATCGGTTGCTGGAACTGCATCGCTGACGGCATCATGGGCTGACTCATGGCCGGCTGCGAATTGAACATGGCCTGCGGAGCTGTGGACTGTGGTTGCCAGTTGCCGGACTTCGGCTGGTTTTTCGGGGAACTCCATTGGGTTCCTCTTTTTCCTACAAAGACGTTATTCGACGATCAGATTTCATTGAGAGTTGGTTACAATGCACTCTTAAGAGTCCTGTAAGTCAATTGAAGTCTTAGTAAGCCAGTGAAAGTCAATGGAAGTTAGTGTCGCTGGAATTCCATTTTTCTTCTCATGGTAGACATGGCATTTGTTGATATTTTGACGTTTTAATAGCAACTGTTGCCAAGGTATTATAAAGCAGTACTGGACAAGTGAGAAATAAAATTCAATGGATGTCCATGGAAGTCACTAGAGTTGACTGAAAGTTGATGGAAGGCAAGTCACTGCAATTTGAGAATCCACACTTACTAGGAGAAAATCAAGGTGAATAATTGGTTGGTTTTGGTTTTTTGAGGTTTTTGTAATCATATTCTCCCTACTGCTCCTCCTATGTAAGTACCGCCATTTTTTTTCTCTTATTTTGACCTATTTAATGTGAGTCATTGAAAACCACTGGAAACTGAATGATGACACAGTGAGTCACTGAAATTCAATTGAAGGTAATGTAAGTGAATGAAATTCAATGAAAATCACTCAAAGTTACTAGACGTCACCGTGAATCACTGAAAGTCACAGTAAGTCACTGGAAATTTTTGAGAGTTGATGAATGTCATACTATGAGTCACTATAGGTTACACTATAAGCCACTGGTGAGTCACAGTGAGTGAGTGGAAGTTTGAGAAAGTTAATGAAAGCCAATGGAAATTGATAATAATCAATGGTAGTTAATATAAGTCACTGGAAGTTGATGAAAGCCAATGGAAACTGATGAGAAACAATGGCAGTTAATAGAAGTCACTCTATGAGTTAATGGAAGTCACTGGAAGTCACTGGAAGTTTATGAAAGCCAATGTAAATTGATTAGAGCCAATAGAAATAATGAGAATCAATGGTAGTTGATAGAATTCACTCTAGGAGTCCCTGGAATTCGCTGGAAGTTGATGAAAGCCAATGGAAATTGATGAGAATTAATGGTAGTCACTCTATTAGTGAATGGAACTCACTGGAAATTGATGAAAGCCAATGGAAATTGAGGAGAATCAATGGTAGTTGAAGTTACTCTATGAGTCACTGGAAATCACTGGATGTCGATGAAATCACTGGATGTCGATGAAAGCCAATGGAAATTGATGAGAGCCAATGGAAATAATGAGAATCAATGGTATTTATTAGAAGTCACTCTATGAGTTACTGGAAATCATTGGAAGTTGATGAAAGCCAATGAAAATTGACGAGAATCAATGGTAGTTACTTGAGTCACTCAATGAGTCACTGAAAATCACTGGTAGTTCATGAAAGCCAATGGGAATTGATGACAATCAATGGTAGTTAATGAAAGTCACTCAATGAGTCACTGGAATTCACCGGAAATTGACGAAAGACAATGGAAATTGATGGGAATCAATGGTAGTTAATAGAAGTTACTCTGAGTCACTGGAAATCACTGGAAGTTGATGAATTCCAATGGAAATTGATGAGCGCCAATGGAAATAATGAGAATCAATGGTAGTTATTAGAAGTCACTCTATGAGTCACTGAAAATCACTGGAAGTTGATGAAATCCAATTGAAATTGATGAGCGCCAATGGAAATAATGAGAAGTTATTAGAAGTCACTCTATGAGTCACTGGAAATCATTGGGAGTTTATGAAAACCAATGAAAATTGATGAAAGCCAATGAAAATTGATGAGAATCAATGGTAGTTACTAGAAGTCACTCTATGAGTCACTGGAAATCACTGGAAGTTCATGAAAGCCAATGGAAATTGATGAAAATCAATGGTAGTTAATGGAAGTCCCTCTATGACTGGAAGTTGATGAAAGTGATTGAAAATCCCCAAGAGTCACTAGACTAGATGTTACAGTGACCAACTTGGAATTGATAGAAGTCAAAGTTACTAGAAAATAATAAAAATCACAGGAAGTTATTGGATGTAACTCAGTGGAAGTCTAAGAGGTCTGACAATATAGCTACCATCTTCAAAACACAGCACTCCAATTCACTTACCTGTATCCATAGTCAGATTCTCGACGAGAGATGTCAAACTGCTCTCCAGATCCCCAGTCAACAACTTGGAAGGCTGCGCCGGTCTCTGGGGCTGCACCGGCGCCGCTTGCTTAGCATTCATCACCGGCATGGGTTTGGCCGGATCGAACATGGGATTGAAAACCGACGACTCATTGGCACCCATCAAAGCAGTGAAATCCGCAGTCTGGCCGAACGGCTGCTGCTGGAATGCATTGGGAGCGGTGAAACCGTCAGTGGCCCACATATTGCTATTGGGAGCGCCGTTACCAGTCAAGCCAAAGTTGGGCGCTGTCGATCCATTTTGTACCGGCATATCGGCGAATGGGTTGCCGCCAAGAGATAGAAGGTCGTCCAGAGCGCTTGTCGTGGTATTACTTGTAGAGTTTTGTTGGGTAGTAGAAGTGGTGTTATCAAAGAAATCTAGTATGGGCTCAGCCTTAGGCAAGGGCTCTTCGCTCAAGAATGGGTTGGTGCTTGCTAGGGGAGAAGAGCTCAGCCCATAGTTAGTGGAAATGATCTCCTGATCGAAGGCTGATGCCTGGTTTTGTCCCTCAAGTGATGAGCTGAATGCATTACTTGTATCTGCCAATGTACTCACCCCAGACTTGAAACTCTTGTGGGCTGTGACAGCAGTAGGTGTGTTACCCTCCAAAGAGGCCAAGTGTGCTTCTAATGCATCTAGAAGACTGTTGGGAGCTTTTGCTAAATCTGGAATGTCACCTTTGTCAATACCAATGTTTTCAGCAACTTTAAGGAATTCTGCAACTCTATCCATTCGTATCAAGAACTTTTTGTACAAATCCAGTGCCTCTCTGCATTGTTTCTTGTTCATTTCAAAGTATTTCTCTAGTAAATTTATTACTCCATCATTATAGCAAGCAAAAAGCCTGATGAGATCACGAAAGAGCAGCATGAAGCACATGTTTATAACACCATTTGTGAGATCATTTACTGTGCAATCAAACTCGAGAAGAGCATCTAACTGGCCTTGCAAGATTGGCAAGGTTTTCAGTAAATTTTCGGAATTCATTGTTCGTAGGGTGCCTTCTTCTTTGCCACGTTTCACTTTGCAAAAATCGAATGCTACTAACCTATAAGACAAGGCTTTCTCGTTTAGGTACTTTGCATATCTTCTAATAAACGGGGACATATCGTAGCCCGTTCTAGCCCCGACAGCGCTCTGTACCCCAGTCTTATCAACGAAATTAGATAACTGAAAAGAAACGTTACTTGATGCCAAGTATTGCGTGAACCTTTCGTTACCATAGCACATTACGTGGTGGGTAGTTAGAAGAGCTTTATATACTACGACCCAACTAGTGCTTTGAGATCTTTCCATTAATAAATTGGCCATTTGAGGTATTGATACATTCGGCTCGTTGGTGCAGTGAACCAGATAGTCCAGATGTTTCTTCTTGGGGCCCAGCATTTCTTCGGTGGTCGCTTTGCAAACTGATTTTGCCAGCCCCTGGCCTGCCAGACTGTGTTTGGCCGCCAACAGGCGATCGTTGATCGTTTGGCCTGCCATGGTTTTTTGATCAAGTCACTTTCACCGACACTGAATCGAATTTTTCCGTTTTGAGTGAAATTTTTGGGAATTTATGAACTAAAACTCCACCCCGGTAGGGCAGCATCGATTATTAAAAAAATTGGGTTGAATTTGACAATCGGCTAAACAAGATCAATACAAAGGAAGTTGTCAGTCAAAGTCAAATTTCAGCGGGAAAACCAGGGATCACAGGTATTCAAGCATCTGTGAAGTTTGTATTTTTTCTTTTATTTGCACCACTGAGGTCTGTCATGTCAGGTGCAGAAAGTTTGAACCATTTGGCTTCATTTTCATTGACACATAGGTCAAATGCGTTTGACTAAACAATTTAGATTACAGCAAGAGCTTCATCTTTAGGAGATTTTGAGATGAATGGTATGGTATCTGTCATTATTATGTTTACAAAGATTAACGTTATTCATTGTCATCAGATGGCGCTGCGATGACCTTTGGCATTTGACACTATGGGATGATAGTGGTTGTTATGATGATGTTTCAGAAGTTCTTCTCGACCTCCCGAGAACAATGTTTTTAGCGGTTTTCGGATAGATGGCAGCATTGCACAATCATGACATCTGTCAATTTTTAAATTGCCGCAGATTTTTCGAATGCTGAGTTAAATAAACCCACTGTTACATTTGTTGCGCGTACCTGAAATGCCATATGCCATTTTTTCCACTCGTCACAAGAGCAATAGCAGCATCACCATCTAGCGAAAAAATGTAGAATCAACGGCTCGCCCGATGTGATGTAGAAAAATCATAGTAGGCGGTCCAGTGATTCTTCTTCTCAAGTTTTCAGCAATCATACAGTTCATTGGTTTTCAGCACGTAAAAATTGGCAAAGTCGCACACCATCTACTTATTTCCACCCTCGTGGTTGTACAATGTGAAAATCCTAAATCAGGAGAAGAAAATATCAACCTTGGTTTTGTAGTTTCATCGCCCTTCATGAAAGTGGAAAATCACGTTTTTTGTCTTGTCAGTTAGTTCAGAAGGAAAGAATATCACTTTTACGAATATTTGACGTTGACGTTTTATCTTTGACACAAATACCAAGGAAACCATCATCTCTGCCATCATGTAACCTTCAACCACCTTCAACCTTAAATGATGTTAATTTTTTAGTATGATAAGAAATATGACTGAGATTGTTTGCAAAACAATAAAACTCCATCGATCTCTCTGGACTAATTCTTCAGAGAAACATCAGCTACTTTTAAGAAGATTATCAACTATCATAAGCAACAAGAACAGCAGCAACAGGTTAGAGATACATATCAATATCATAAGAAAAGGAAAATAAATAGTTTCAACACTTTTGTTATTGTTGGCTTCAGAGAGCTGGTTCTGCTTTTGGTCAACCATAACTGTTGACAACCTGCCATCTGTCATAACCATCTCTCCCTTACCAGGCTTATTACAGAGAACTGTATATATTGACAATTACAGAAAACTACATGGTATACTGTATGCTACGGAATGGCGCCAAATTCGAATCTGATTGATCTACTCCTTGATTGATATATTACGCTTACTAAGCATAATATATCAATCAACGATCTACTTTACATGAAGCAGCATGATGGCCATGAGATGAGATGTTAGATTTGAATTTGCTAATTTATTTTTCAGGAAACATTATGATGTAGTAGTTGTTGGAGGAGGCATAGTTGGAGTAGCCACAGCAAGGGAAATGAAATTGAGGAATCCCAAGTTAGTGATATCCATAGTTGAAAAAGAAAATGCATTGGCTTACCACCAGACTGGTAATAACAGTGGGGTGATTCATGCAGGAATTTATTATAAACCAGGTTAATTCACTAGTTGAAACATCACACAATTTATAACTAGTTGGTATTCCTTATGGTTGTAGGTTCACTTAAAGCAAAGTTGTGTGTAGAAGGACTCCATCTAGCCTACAAATACTGTGATGCAAAAAATATCCCATACAGAAAAGTTGGAAAACTGATAGTAGCATCTACCCCCTCTGAAGGGAAAACACTATTAGAGCTTTATGAAAGAGGACTACAAAATAAGGTACCAGATCTGAAACTGATAAAAGGACAAGCTGCAATCAAAGAAATAGAACCACTTTGTACAGGTCTCCAAGCAATCTGGTCCCCACACACTGGAATTGTTGACTGGGGGCTAGTGACCAGAAGTTATGGAGAAGATTTCCTGCAAGGTGGTGGAGACATTTATCTCAATTTTGGAGTTAGAAGTTTCCAATTGTCTGAAGATCAAGATTATCCAGTACTTGTAGTTGCCAAATCAGGTGAAGTGCTGAAAGCCAAATATGTCTTGACATGTGGTGGTCTTCATTCTGATCAACTAGCAGAATCCACTGGTTGTTCAAGATCTCCAAGGATAATACCCTTCAGAGGGGAATATCTCCTGCTGAACCAAGAAAAAGCACGTTTGATAAATGGAAATATTTATCCTGTGCCTGATCCTAGGTTCCCTTTTCTAGGAGTACATTTCACACCTCGAATGGATGGTAGTGTTTTATTAGGACCAAATGCAGTGTTGGCATTCCAAAGAGAGGGTTATAGGTACCTATACCTAATTATTGTAAATTTCAGATCCAGATATCAACAAAAACATGTTCATCATTGTATCCAGGTGTTTCAACTTTTCCTTTGATTTTAGGTGGACTGACGTGAATGTATCAGAACTAATTGATGTTCTTTCATATCCAGGATTCAGAAAACTAGCTTGGAAATATGCTTCTGCAGGGTTGTATGAAATGGTGAAATCACTGTATGTGCCTATCCAGGTGAAGGAATTGCAAAAGTTTGTTCCATCATTGACTGCAGATGATATCACAAAGGGTCCAGCTGGAGTTAGGGCACAAGCTCTAGATGAACATGGTAATAATATTATGAAAATCTCATTATTTTCTTTGAAAGCCGCAAATTTGGTCACCAAAAGTCATGGGTACCTACTTGTTGATCTAGAACTAGGAATCTCTCATCTAATCATTTACTGCTCTTATTTGCAGAAGGCATATTCTAAAAATTTGTATGTCAACAAAAGTGAAAACCAAAAACATACCTAGACAAGACCAAGGAGTTTGGATGTACCCATATTTTGAACTCACCTTCTTTCTCAACTTTGTCATCTTTACCGGTTCTCCATTTGTCTGTAATTTTCTGAGTCCAGCAACATGGTCTATACCTCTGATTACTGTTCATAAGAGTCTATTCAACAAACGAAAAGATTAACAAACTTTCAATAATAATCACTCACGATTTTAACGATTTCAAGAATAAATCTGAACATGATTCATCTTTAACACAGATTGACGCCATATTTGCAGCTTTTTATTCAGTATACAGCAATGTTGCCAACGCGTGAGGTGATTATTTACTGATTTCTATAAAAATCTGGCCATTTTATTGGAAATTCCTATTTTTTAGCCAATTTGTACCAAATCTATCCCATTTGTCAAAGTGTTCCAAAAAGGAATATGAAATTCTGAACATACCATTTTATATTACTATTACGAAAAAACCTGCACTGTTATTGGGACTGGCATAACCTATTGAAATCAGGAACTAGGAAGAAATTCAATAATGGCTCAAACATCATTTACCATTTTGTAGAAAAGTATAACTACCTATACGTATTGCCACAGTAGAGGGCTTACAGATGTCTGAAAAAAAATTGAATAGTTATGATGGTCAGAAACAAAATGGCTAGAACTAGACACAAAACGAAAGAGCTGGCAACGCTGTCCAATTCTTGTGTTCGGATTGGCTGATTTGAACTTGACCGTTAACAACTTTTGGAGGGAAGCATGTAGATGATGCATGTAGCTTTGCCGCACAAATTTTGAATCAAATTCTATTGAAATATGAACAGTACACCGCAAGAATGACAAATTTGTCTATAAATGGCTATCGAGTATCGAATATCTGGAAATTTTTCACCGAATAGCTTTTATATACCACCCTAATAGCTGGTCCTAAAACGATATATTAAAGAATCAGAACTACATCACGCTTTGCGATTTTAGCCATTTTTTATGTACGGTTTGACTGGCGTAGTAGGTCTTCCCCATAGAAATCATATGATATATATTGTATAATATGATTTCTTTGGTCTTTCCTAGCACTCAATATGGTGACCGAATGCCACATTTTTGAGTACATATTTTTGTGTTTTTATTTCCACAGGTAATTTGGTAGATGATTTTTACTTCGATATGAATAGAGAAAAGAATGGAAATTCGGTTGGAGACAGGGTGTATCATTGTAGAAACGCTCCAAGCCCAGGGGCGACCAGTTCATTGGCCATTGCCAGGATGATAGCAGGAAAATTCATGGATGAATTCAAACTACATAATCAAACATGAAATTTAATGAATTTATTTTACACTGTACTTTACCAGAATGAGATTTATTATATACTTCTATAATTTTAATTTTTCATCGATCTTTTGAATCCAAAAGGAAGAAAAACAGCAAGATGTAGCTGTAGAGTTGAAATAATGAAAAATACCGGGTGGTCACATTTCGATTTTCAAATGGGAAACCCTGATATGATGTATATTTCCACATTTATTTTTTATTTAGGAGGTCATCATTTCACATAGGTAGAGTTGTATGACTTTTACAGAAAGACATCATCAACTTTCCGAAGGCAAGTACTTTTCGTCCGCTGCCGCAGGGTTGCTAGTTCTACAGAATTTTCAGTAGATCTATTGATTCGCATAATTATTGACCTACTGATTTACTGAAACATTTCATAATCTACTGAAAAATATTTCGATATTCATTATTATAATTACCTATACTATTATTGATCTTCATTGCATGATATTTCAGCTCTGTCTAAATTTATTTTACAAAATAAGTAATAAATGTACATGTACAATACAAATATCTGATCCAGATCGAATTCAATTTTTTATATTCCATCCGTTATAACAGTTTGTTTCTTACGTTGAAATTTTTTTATTTGTCTTGTATTTTTGATGTTCATTTTTACTATTCGTTCCTTTTTTATTATATACCCAAATCGTATAAGTACATATGTAACTTTCTGTGATATTTGTGAGTATTTTTGAATTGAGAATTAGGCATATATGATTATTTTTATATGAGAATGTTTATTTTGTTGGGAAGAGGTTACTTTTCTGTTTACTAAAAGTAGATAATGTTTTGACGTCCTAGATTTATCTCATTATCCTTCCTTGGAATTCGTTTCTTAAACAGATCTATTAAAACCTACTGAATTTTTGACAAAAGGTATTTTCTGATGGAATAAAAATCGAACTGGCAACTCTGGTCCGCGCGGAGAGCGAGTTGACAACAACTGTCATTTGCTGCTGTCAAATTAATTATTCACGAAATTCACGTGTGAATAGGACCGTGATGTGAATATAAGTGTTTGCTTGAGGTCGACGAAAAAATGTAACCTCGGCGAAAAACTGTCTGTTGTCTCGGTTGATTGCTAGCATCGGCTAATAGACACTTTTTCGTCCTTGGTACATAAATAACTATTTATAGTTCCATAAGTCGTAGTTCTTATGGAACGGTGACCGGTCGAAAAAATCTAAACCTCATTATGTATGTTTAATCAACCTGTAGACACTTTATTGCATTAATAAGATTATAAAGGTTATCATGTGTAGTTTATACAGGGTGGCCCATGATTATCCTGCCAAACTTCATCATTGGCGCGGCTTCTACGACCAAAAATAAGAAGAAAAGTATATACCTACCCATGAACATGATGATTTTATTTTCACTCCATTGTGCATAGAAAGTGTACCGAATTGCATCAATTTATCACATGGCGTTTAGAAATTATTAAAGGAATATCTTCAAGGCGAGCCCCCTTTACGGGCCATTTTTGGACTCATTTTTATTGGAACTTTCCTTCCTATTTTTGGTCGAAGAATGAGCTTGTGAAGTTTGACAGGCTAATTAAGACACCCTATATTTATATACAGTGTGTCCACCTTAAGGACTTACCACCCCTGTAAAATCGTTATTATCCGACCAATTTAAAAAAACCTTTTTTTGTTGGATAGGTATTTGAAATGCCCATCCAACGAGAGAGTGATCTAATTCTTGGACTGTTATCGTGGCCAACTGCGACAAATTTCAATGACCCATTTTCCAGAAAGTACTATTAGGGATTTTTTTCCACGAAACTTGATGATGGATTCTGAATCAGTATCACTTGAAATATACCTGTACCGATTTTCATCATCATGAAACACAGGGTGTCCGAAAAATCGAATCATCATTTTCTTCACATAGGTGATCAGCAAATGTAGTTCTGTGTGGTTTTTCTAGAAAGAAATAATCACAAATTATCATTGAGGATTATTTCAAATATACCTGTACCAATTTTCGTCATTTGAATATACAATGTGTCTGAGAAAAAAATTAAAAAGGATAGGTAAGCAATCTTTTTCATCCTGATAATTCTTCACTCAAAATAGAAAAATGAATCAGGATCACTTGGAACATACCTGTACCGATTTTTTGAGTTGATGAAAAAATATTGCCTACTTTTTCTTTTTAATTGTTTTCTCATACACATCGTATTTTTGAATGATGAAAATTGGTCGAGATATGTTCAAAGTGATCCTCAATAATAAAGTGTCATCAATTTTTCTCAAAAATACCACAATACTACATTTTCTGATCACCTATTAAAAAAAAACATTATTCGTTTTTTCGGACACCCTGTGTTTTATGATGATAAAAATCAGTAATGGTATTTTTCAAGTGATCGTGATTCAGAATCCATCATTGTTTTTTGTGAAAAAAAATCCCTAATAGTACTTTCTCAAATATGGGTCAATAAAGTTGGTCGCAGTTGGCCACGATTACAGTTATTGAGTAAAATCACTCTCTTGTTGGATGGACATTTCAAATACCTATCCAACAAAAAAAAGTTCTTTGAAATCGGTCAGATAATAACAATTTCACAGGGGTGGTAAGTCCTTAAGGTGGACACACTGTATATGTAATAAGATTCACAATGTCAAAACATGAATTTTCATTAGAATTACACAATAAGAGCTTTTTTTGGCTCGACATGTATCATTAAGAATTTTGTTGCCTGGCAATTCGACGAAAAAAACTGCCTCCAAAAAACTTACGAGTCCGTAGGACGAGCAATTTTTTGAGTTGAATTACCTAATGGCAACAAAATTCGAATTATAAATGCCAAATTTACTTAGACTAAAAAAAAAGCTAGAGTGTAATTCGGTAAGACAATTTAGTTCATCAAACATTTGTTTATGGCTGGTTGTCATGTTTTCAAAAGTTAGGTTTCGTTATTGTCGCTGGAAAAGTTAGGGCAAACTTTCTCCGCTGTCATAATGACAAAATCACGCGGCTTGTGGAATTTTTCATACATAAAAAAAATTAAATTCATTAAAATCAGTGACCTCACCAAACACAGAGTTGAAAAAGATATGAAACTAAAAGAATCTGAAATGTTTGATAGAAACCGCTAGCTGCATCACCGATATATCTAACCAACTTCATAAACCTAATCAAATATATTCTAGTTTATGCAGTGAAATACTGAACGTTACAAAATATTAGTTGTTATCTGAAAGATTTATTATTAAAAAACACTACACTTATCAAACATCAAACCCTGTAACACAAAATAAATTCCAATTATTGTTTTTGTGTGATGTAACATAGATCTGTTATGAACATCAGCATTCTTATCATTCAATAATAAATGACGAAGCAGTATATGTAGAAATTTTAGAAGACAACATTTTTCCATAAGGTCCAGTTCACTGCAGTTTGTTCTAACATAAGGAAAAATAAGGTAAGAATAACCTTGACTAGAAGACGAATGTTGAATCAACGCAGAGTCCTATATGGCCTGTTCATATAAATAACTTATATTTTATTAATATTCAATTTCAACTTGTCTATCTGTTGAGTAGAAATTAAATGTAAATCAAGTATGGTTAATTTTTATGAACAAACCTTTAGGTTTTCAAATGTTTAACAAAACTATTTTTTTACATCATTGTATGTGATTGTATGTGATTCTATCACATGATTATTTCCCATCGCAAATCTACTAGAAATGATAAATAATGCAACGTGGCAATAATTTGTTTTCTGTTATTTAGTGTCACAATTTGTCACAATATATGGCGACTCAAGGTTAAAATGGTGGTCATAATTATTATGAACACTATAGTGTCAGTATGAGATTGAATATAATCACTAATTGCAAATATGCGAAGAAATACAAAGTTAGTGTTGAGAATTTTCCGAAATTTTGATCAGGGGCGTGGGAAATGGGTGGGGCTGGACTAAACTTCTTTTTTATGCAATTTCCGGCAGTTTCACAAGGAAATATGAAAATATCATCATTTTTACTTAAAAATGATACTCTTATGGTTAGTTTCGAAAGCACTCACCATTTTCGAGATAAATCGATTCTAAAAGTTTGCTGAGTAGGTAACAAAAATAGTGCTTTTTTCTTATAAGGTACCAAATTTTCACAAAAATTATTTTTCTATATAGAAAATAGCCATTTTTCAATTTCTACTTGTGATGTTTGACTCAGAATATGAGAGTAACATAAAATAGAAGTGCAATTTTTAAAACGCAGCAGACTTTTAAAATCGATTTATTCCTAAAATGGTGAGTGCTATCAAAACTAAACAAGAGTATCATTTTTAGGTGAAAATTATGATATTTATATTTCCTGGTCAAACTGCACAAAAACTGAATAGAAAAAAAGTTGGGGAAAGAAAATTTCGGAAATTGTTTTCAACATTTCCAAGGAAAAGTAATACACATAAATTTCGTATTGGTAACGAAACGTTTGCGGGCACATACTTATAGAAAAAAAGTCATATTTTGACCTGGAAAATGAGTCCCTGAAATATTGATAGCGAGTTTTGAAACACTGTATACCTACTATATTTTTTAATAAAGAAAAAAGAAATAAACAATGAAAGGCACAAAGTCGATCGACCACAAAAATTATTTAAGTGTTACTAGTTTCGGCCACAGGCCATCATCAGACACAAATATTGATCTATTTTAAAGAAGTGCCTAAAAGAGATTCAGCAAAATTCAGATTATTATCAGTCATGTAATTCGACATAGTTTTAAATCTGGAAAAGTTCTAGTAAAACCCGATTAACATTTCATGATTTTATGTGATTTATTATTTTTCTGGTTCTTTGAATTCCATCGTAGCTTCCTTTTGAATTATAACCTGATGAATCTCACGTGAGAGAATTTTCAATTTTTGAAAAGAATTTTTCTAATGTACTCCTTCAATAATGAAATGTTAATCGGGTTCTACTGGACCTTTTCCAGATTTAAACCTATGCCGAATTGCAGGACTGATCATAATCTGAATTTTGACCTAGGTTATAAAGTTTTTCTCACTATGTATTGCTGAGGAGCTGAGGTTAGTACAACTTGACTTTTTTTTTACTCCTTAACAGTGTCGGAATCTCTTTTAGATACTTTTTCAATACATCAATCTTTGTGTCTGATGATGGCCTGTCGCCGAAACTAGTAACACTTCACTTTTATCAAATAATTTTTGTGGTCGATCGACTTTGTTCCTTTAATTGTTTTTTTTTTGTAAATAAATTGGACCACTTTGAGAAATATGGATGTCTACGATTTTCTATGATATTCTTGATTAAACAGCGTTGCAAAATGACCGACCTCAATACCAATACGATCACCACCAGATCTTTGGGCATTGGTTCCGAGGGTATAAAGGACCAATACGCGGACGGAAAAGCGGCCAAAGTTTGGGAAATCTTCATCGGAGACACGAATTCCAGGACGCAAACCTACCGCAATTTTCTGGTAGGTCTCCTGAGAGCCAGGGGATGCAAAAGAATATTGGACGTAGCCTGTGGAACAGGGTAAGGTATTTCGCAGAACCATGATTTTTTCCGGACCCCAATATAATTATGAAACCCTGTATGGATTGACCTAGTAACGAAAGACAAAATGAAATATTGTTCCCTGTATGGGTTGACCTATAGTAGGGAAAGTTAAAATGAAATATTTTTCAGGATATTCTACCTCAATATTTTATTGTCAACCTATTATAGGTGAATAATAGGGTTTTTTGATTGTTTACTGGTCACCAGAGTGATATTAACTGGAATCCATTTCCATTTGGCCAAACTTCAAGACCATTTAAATGTACAAATCAAAAAGTGACAATTTACGACCTGATTATATATACAGTGTGACCCATTTTTAATGGAAACACCTCCCTAAAATTTGAAGTTGTAAAGCGACTTAAATTTTTTTTTTTGAAATGTAAAGCACTAAAAGGTCTACCTTGGGACAAAATTTGAAATGTTTATCCCAATTTTCAGGGCATACTACGATACTTTTTCTTAGTCGAATATAGGGATTTTTTTATTGAAAAAATCACTACGCCACTGGATTCAGAGTGCCTCTAAACAGGTGTGACCAAAATTTCATGAAAAAATATTCATTAATAAAAAAGTTATCGACAACTCAGAAATTCGAAAACTTACACAGCTAACAGTCACAAAAACACCATATATCAACAGATATAGCCATAAGAATATTTTTTTGAATTGAATTGTTACTTGAAAATCCCTAATGATAAACGAAAAAATACCTATATGCATCCATGTACAAGCCGCTTCAATTTGGATGGCAAGAAATCACTATTTGCATTATAAATCTTCACCTTTTCAACTCCATATCAAAATCAAAATTAATAGAATTTATGGTACATTGTTCTGGGACACCTTGTATATCTCACACATTTTTTTTTAGAGTTCTTGCTCACTTCTCATCCTAGGTGTATAATAAAATATCATTGTTTTTCAGGATTGATTCAATTATGTTGCTTGAAGAAGGTTTTGAAGTGATATCAGTTGACGCCTCAGACAAAATGCTGAAGTATGCTTTGAAATCGCGGTGGAATAGAAGGAAAGAGCCCCAATTTGATAGATGGAGTAAGTGTTTCATAGATTGTTTTCATATTTCTACTTCTTTTACTAACCAAGTGTTGGTTACATAAGTCATAAAACAACAAACATACCCAGATACGTACACAAATCCATATGGTAATCGAAAATTACAACTGTATTCTTCACTTTTATCGTATTATCGTATATCGTATTTCAACACCTTGTATCTTGATAACGGATGCAGTTACTAAATTTTTTTACTGAGTAAACCCAACTTATTTTGCAGTGTTCTACCTACCCTAGCAAGGGGGTTAGGTTTTTTTGAAACACCCTGTATATTATACACTGTTGATGGCTTTTGTTGTGCTATAATTCCGAAAAATAAGCCAATAACACCGTATCCGAGAAAGAACTTCAAGTCCTTTTATCCTCCATTCGACTTCGCGGTTACTAAAATTACTAAACAACCACCAAATTAGTATTTTTTTAAATGAAATCACAAAATTAGACAGATAATTGATTACTTCAAAAGAATGATAAGGATGTCTGCAAAAAGATGCTTGCAACGCAGGTGTCATCCCTGTTAAACACTTCAAATTTCACGTCGATAATTTTCTGATCTTATACAGGGTGTTCCGAAACTATTGTGCCAAAATGTAAGGGTGGGTAGATCTCGCCAAAACAAACGTTTTTTACTTATCAACCCATAGGCGCATGCACCTTATTTCGTTACCAATGGGTATCACAAGAAAAAAGTTTAACATAATGTGCATACTCAAATAATATCGATATTGAGTGCCCAGCTCTACCGATTTTGACGTATGTACATACATAAATAAATAATATCGATATTGAGTGCTCAGCTCTACCGATTTTGACGATCGACACCAATCGCTGCGCTCCCGACACTCGTATTGCGTAGACTTCTCATTTATTTATTTTATTTTTATTGTATCTAAATGATCTAGCTTACTTGAACATAACAGGAAAATTCACACTATTTGCAGACGACACCACTCTTATATGGCATGGGAAAAATATAGATACGCTCAAAGAAGTAATTTCACACGACTTAAACATGGTCAAATCTTGGTGCAATTCAAACTCTCTCTGCTTCAACACCAACAAAACGAATATTATAACTTTCAAGTTCGAATTTGACAATCTCACGCTTGGTTCACATCGCGTTGAAAACAAATCGAGTACTAAATTCTTGGGTTTGCACATTGACAACAAATTGAGATTTGATAAACATATTTTGTCACTAAGAAAAAAGCTAGCGTCAGGTTGCTATGCTGTCAGAATTGTGTCAAATGAGCTTGGTTCTGATATTGCTAGAAATACTTATTTTTCCCTCATAGAATCTTATATTAGATATGGTATAGTATTCTGGGGCTTTTGTAGCCAACATTTACTGTCCACGGTATTTGTTCTACAGAAAAGAGCAGTGAGATACCTTTGTAAAGCAAGATCTAGTGACCATTGCAGACCTCTTTTCATTAATTCTGAAATTTTGACACTTACGTGCCTATTCATATTGGAAACTGTTTGTTTGATGCACAAAAATCAGCCTCTGATGAGTGGAATCTCTTGTGATATAAATGTACATACAAGGAATAAAAATAATATTAAACTACCAATACCAAAGACAACGCTCACCAAAAATTCTGTGATTTATGAAAGCAGAAAAATTTATAATCATCTGCCGCAGCATTTAAAAGCATTCGAAAGTTTGAAAAAATTCAGAAAAAGTGTTGCGGATTTTCTCTTACCAAGAGCATATTATGACCTGCAAGAATATTACGATGAAAGATTCTAGGTTGCAACTATGTTATTCTGATATATATGTTGATACTACTCATTTCATGTAGGTATTTCAGCAAGATTATTATGATGTAACTTTTTTTTATTCGTGTGTGTTGAATTTACATTATGTACCTATTTGTATTTTACCGTAACTATGTTTTACAATGTTAAATTTATTTATTTTTATTTATACATATTATACATAATATTATATAACTTCGTATTGGACACAGTGGAAATCCACTACAATAATTGTAAACCATGCTTTGTCAATAAGGATTATTATTCTTGGACAATAAAGCACAGTATTGATTGATTGATTGATTGATATTATTGCGTCGTGGCAATGTGTAAAACCTAACTAAATCTAAATTGTAGTGTTTTTTTTTATAAACTCTCCCATATATTGCTTGTGATTTCATGTCATTTACTAACACGGTTTCCGCTACAAACACGTTTCCCCGTGTCTGAGGTTGGATACCACTGCGCGGACCTTAATGCGCTATTATCACTGAACGCATGCGCATGCGCCTATGGGTTAATAAGTGAAAAACGTTTGTTTTGGCGAGATCTACCAACCCTTGAATTTTGGCACAATAGTTTCGGAACACTATAATATAATGTAATATCATCTCAATATTGATTCGTCCTTTTTCATGTCACAGGAAAAAATAGTGTATTATAAACGGGAAAAATAACGTTTTTCTACAAACGTCAGTAAAAGTATTATTTTTGACGCATGCTGTCAGTGTCTAAAATGTCATTTTATGACACTGGTGTTAAAAGTGAATTACTTTTAGCACTAGTGCTAAAAGTGAATTATGTTTGAGAGAAAATATAGAAGGAAAACTCGTACTGCCGCTTTGACTAACTAGGCAATAACTCAAAAGCAGCTTTACTGGCAGCATCTTCAATTTCCGGCAGTAGAAATTCATTTTCTTGATCACTTTCCATCGAGGAACGAAGAACCGAGAAAGAATAATTTGTGATTTATTGACGTTAGTTGTCAACAAAGACAAATCAAAAAATTCGGTTTTTGTGTAGGTACCTTGGCAACTTGTTTCATGAATAGATTAGATGAAATTGGATTCAAAACTAACAATAATTTTATTAGGTATGCGTTAATTTGAACTTTTATTGGTGTTTGTAGAAAAAATAGTGCATGATATACCTGCTAAAAGTGATTTTATTTTGTTCAATGGGATGGACAACTCCGCCTTCGGCGTCGTGTCCCAAACTTCCCTTCTCACAAAATAAGATGTCACTTTTATCATAAATAACATCATATCATATCATAAATAACTATTTTCCATTGAATAATATTGGGAGTTTTCATCGAGTGCAGAAACATTGAAAACATTAGTTCAATACAAACTGTCTGTCTTTATTGTAGTTATTGAGGAAGCAAACTGGTTAACACTCTATGATGACATCAAAGACCTCGTCGGAAATGGTTTCGATGCAGTTTTATGCTTGGGAAACTCATTCGCCCATTTATTAGACAGTTTTGGAGACCAACGAGAACAGAGGTAGGAAAATATACTACAATTTTCAACACTTTCTTCCTTCTATTCATATGGATATCAGTGGCGGCTCGTGACTTTCATGACAGAGGAGGCTGAATGATATGAGATTCAATGTGAAAAACAACTCTCTACTCACCCAAATCAATAGCTTTAATGATATTCTGTTTACCAGTTAACCTGAACTTAATACTTGAAGAGATGTGTTCCTGTGATTTGCAGTGTCTATCCAATTCGCGAGGCAAATTTTTCAAATCATTATATCCTAATCGCCCCCAACATGATGACTTATCGGTTGAAAATAATACGCAGTACCAACAAAATATCTTATTCCTTACCTCAGATTCCGTCAACCAGATATATTTTTTATAATTAACAGAATTGAACGAACGATTTTGTTTGTTACCTGTTACAATCAGATTTTTTAATTCCGGTGTCGGACGTTTGTTTCTCGCAATCAATTTATCTTCATAAGACAAAGCACTGAATGGGTTCACCAAAAAGTATTCCACTAAATCGCAATCGTTTAAAACACTCATTTTTCAGAAATTTATAGAGCCCCTAACCATTAACCTAACATAAACAATGCACTCGCGTTTGTCCGCAATTCGCGAAGCGACACGACAAACACGTGCTATTCGGGCGTATTCGGGCATTTGCATTGCGCGCGTAGGTTGCGCGATGTGACGGAGTCTAGCCTCCTATAGATGTTGCCAAGTTGAATATTTTACGCGTGATTTGCAGACTTCAACGTGTGATGCGTGGGCAACTACTGTTGCCAATTCAAAAATATTAACTAAAAACAGGAAATAACATCAAAATCCATGTATTTTGGTGTCCTTTCAATGAGAAAGTATAGATAATATTAGTTTAAGGAAAATCTCTGAGGAGGCTCAGCCTCCGTTGCCTCCTCTGAGGAGCCGCCACTGATGGATATAGAATATTGACTCAATTTTACTTAATTCTAGACAAGCCATGAATAATTTTGAAAAGTGTGTGAAACCCGGAGGTCTCCTGTTGATCGACCATAGAAATTACGATAATATAATCAGTTCAGGCGAAACGGCATCTAAATGCTTGTATTACAATGTGAGTATTCAACTCTTTGATCACATCATCATTCTCATTTTTGTACGAAAAATACCGAGATATATGACTACCAGAACAATTATAGAAATTAGACCAATCTGCACTACTGATAGGATTTTTTTTTTTCAGAGTAATCACACTGTGGATATCAAGACTTCAGTGCTGTTTATCGGAAGAGAACCAGCATTGGTCACTTTAGATTATCTGATAGATGCTTCATCAGCAATTAAAAATTCATACACTAATGGAAACGAGAACTCATTGAGGTATAGATTTTCATTTTTCACATACACTCACCGTAAAAAAAAACCGGCCACCAAATAATTTAGCCAAATTGTTTGCTCTGTAACTTTTTCAATTCTGGTCCGATTTTGGTGAAATTCCGACCAAATCGTAGATTCATGTTTCCAAATGGTAGCCTGAGTATTAGTTCCTAAGAAAATCTGATGACTCGATCATTATACAGGGAAAAACAAAAGTTACTTTTTCACCCTTAACCTCTTAACGCCCTGTGGGAAAGATGAGTGGATTAACTTAGCTTCATTATGTTTTAGATTGAAGAGTGATCTCTTCTCCACATTATGGTTTTTTATTCACGTCGATAACCATTTTTTAAAGGAAGATACAAGTGATAACAAAAACAAAATGGCGGATTCTACCAAAGTATTGTCATTTACAAAAACCGCTGGAGAAAAAGAAAATCAGATTTTTTCCAACCTGTACCGATGTCATCTTAGGCTATTCATTTCTGAAGAGAATGAGTACTCGAACATCAGAATCGAACAAATAGTCCAGTAGATACACTCATTTCCTTGCAATTTGTTATGGAGTAAATGTGCTTATCTCGTATAAACGATTATTATTATTTTGCTTCAGGCTTCATGAAAATTCAATCGAATTTGGATTTCTAAGAGTTATTTCTAAGATAAAGAACTGTAGTACATAATGGAACATTTGAAAATCCAATAATTGAAAGAAACAAAATGGTGGAGAATCCAGAATTTTTGTGATTTCCAAAAATCTCTGGCGAATAAAAAAATGTTTATTCTTCCAATCAGGACCGATACAATTTTAGATCATTGATTTCTAAAAAGAATGAGCACTCGAACATCTGAATCGAACAATTAGTCCAGGAGAAACACGTTCTTTTTGGCAAAGTGGTATGGAATGAATGTACCAATCCCGTGATATGAATTACTTTTAGTTTGCTTCTGGCTTTATCAGAATTCGATCGAATTTGGATTTCACTCCATAACACTTTGCCAAATAGATCTATAGAACTAATTGTTCGATTCAGATGTTCGAGTGCTCATCCTTTTCAAAAATCAATGATCTAAAATTGTAACGGTCCTGATTGGAAGAATAAACATTTTTTTATTCGCCAGAGATTTTTGAACAAAAATTCTGGATTCTCCACTATTTTGTTTCTTTCAATTATTGGATTTTCAAATGTTCCATTATGTATTACAGTTCTTTTTCTTTGAAATAACTCTAAGATATCCAAATTCAATTGAATTTTCATGAAGCCTGAATCAAAATAATAATAATCGTTTATACGAGATTAGCACATTCTCTCCATAACAAATTGCAAAGAAATGAGTGTATCTACTGGACTATTCGTTCGATTTTGATGTTCGAGTACTCATTCTCTTCAGAAATGAATAGCCTAATATGACATCGGTACAGGTTAGAAAAAATCTGATTTTCTTTTTCTCCATCGGTTCTTGTAAATGACAATACTTTGGTGGAATCCGCCATTTTGTGATTGTTCATTATTAAATTTTCAAATATTCCACTGTATACTATAGCCCTTTAGCCATGAAACGACGCCAAGAAATTCGAATTCGGTTGAGAAATGATGAAACCACGAGGAAAATAAAAACTTCCGGTTTTTTGTGACCACCCGATACATATAGCGTTCTTGAAATATTCAATTGGATTTTGAAATGTATTTCACTAGAAATTACGATATTGATCCTTGAACGGAAGGCGCGTTGCACACGGACGATGGACAAATAATAGGTGTGCACACTAAAACATGTTCACTGAATCCGCGTAGAACATAAACTTTTCATACTCCTGTTCTGTATATATTTTTCAATATTCATTTTTATTTTCAGTGAATTTCGTTTGTCATACTATCCCCACCGTTTGGAGGTATTCAAATCCATGTTGAGAGATGCTTTTGGTGGAGCATCCGAATACAAGATTTATGGCGATTTCAAGACACTAGAAGAAGCTCCAGTTCCAGACTTCTATATACACGTAGTGCAAAAATCTATGCAGGCCTAATACTAATGATAAATGAATAGTAAATTCGTTTTTTTTTCTCAATATTATAGAATTAAGGTCAAAATATTATAAAGCTTGAGGACCATGAAAAATAATGGCGATTGTATTTGATGGAAGAAATTAAAATTTATTAGATAAATTCTAGACACATTTTAAGAATGTTGTTGACATAAAAATGATTGATTTTAAAAATAACAAGAATCGTTGGAATGTGAGTTTTTAATGAAGATGTCATGGTCGAATTCATATTTTTGTTTAAACAATGAGAAACAAATTCGTTATTTGGTATATTAATCCATCACAATGATATACATTTGTTTTATGTGCCTTATCACCAAATTATTATCCAGACATGCATCTAACTAAAATATAAAGCTTTATAATTTCACAGATACCTACATTAAAATTATCCTTAATTCACTAATATTTCCTTTATGCAAAAAAGGTGTGGTATAATTTATTGAAGCTTGCTCCTATTATCGATCTAAACAAATCCATTCATATTGGTAAAAATGCTATTGGCATTGCACTGATTCATATCTAATATGACAACATTGTGGGGTGTCAAGTGATTTTCTAAGAATTCTAGGAACTCCAAGAACAAAAGGAACATCTTTCTCATGCAATATTAATATCAAAGGACATCATTTCAGGATTGCTTGGTTCTAAAAAAAATGTCTAGGAATAGAACTGATTGAAATGGCAGTGGACAGCAAAATAAACAATTGTAAAATCACTAAAGCATTATGTATGCAATGCCCTTTCTGTGCATTTTCACGTGAACATAGATCTTCCAAACCATAACATTTCTTTCAGCTACTTTTGCTAAGGCTTGTGTGAAGCAGTATCACACAAAATATTCAATAATTTGGCGTTATAATTGACCAACATGTCACAAACTTATCAAGTTGTACAACATAAATTTCAATCAAATAACACAATAACGGTATGGTGGAATTTTTTTTCATCAGTTGCAACAAAAAAATTCAGTTCTAGTCACCTGGAATACCTGGATATACAGGTCAACTCACTCAAAAACTATGATCTACCTAACAGCCAGGTCAAGGTTGGCAAAACTGATGAATATCAGATTAATTGAAGGGCGATTTGGCAACATTCTGTCATTTGTCATCAATGTCAGCTGTCATGTCATTAATTGTGAAATGTAAATTTCCTTATTCGCGATAGAAAATAAGCGTACGCCACCTATCGGAGTTTTATAAAGCTGCCAAAGCGGCATGTTTACTTTGTTTTCATTGGTTCACTTTTGTTTTTCGTTTGTGCTTATTGGTTATATCATCAAAACAAACCGCTTATAAGTGTTCAAGTTGCTGCCATCAGGTGGGACGACGTGCTATTTTCTATCGCGAATATCCTGTTCACTTTATTCGCGGGAATCAATGTTACCAGGTGGCGCTCGGTTTTCATCGTTCCATGTCAAAGCCACGTCAAAACTGGGGGAAAACAAACTCAATCCTCACTCAATCCCATTAGTGCTATCAACTTGTGTACTGATAAGAGTGATGTTTTCAAATTTCTTGACATTCGTTTTCAAATTTCTTGACATTCGTTGTCAATATTCGATCCAAATCGCTAATAATGCCTGTTGTAGATGTTCTTTTGGCAGATATTTTGCTCTATTTAGATCGAAAAAGCCGACCAGTAGTGGAAGGAGAGGTAGTTCTCCGTGCTAATCATGTGATATTGTGTGAGGCAGAAGACTTCAACAGAAGGCACATTTTTGCACCTTGTCTACAAACTTCGGCGATGAAATCTTTCCCACATGAAGTAAAATTGAAGTTGGGGTCCAGAGGAACTCCTGTAGAACAATGGATTTGTATTTGTTTCTGCGAAGCAGGACAATCTGGGTATTGTTGGGCTAGCTTTGGATCTTTTGGAAAAAAATGCATAGACACACTTTCCGAAATATAATTATTGCACTGAGCAGTACTTTGTAATGACGTTTCCAAATAAAACGACAAACTTCATGACCTTGCTAGATGGCTCCGAATAATTTCAATATCATAATTCTAGTAGAAATCAAGAAAATGAATCATATTTGGAACAGTGGTTGCGGTGATTGAAGATAGTTATCCGCGATCGAGAGAACTCATTTTATCTGGGAATGAAGACGTGGAACCTGTCCTACCTACTTGAAGAAATCATAAACTTTTGATGTGTATTTCTAGCATTTCATTGAAATTTCAATTTGTATTTTTTTACAACTGTTGAGTCATTACAGGTCATTCCTTGTAGTGAGACGGAATGAAAAGTAGAGACTGGAATCGGATAAATAAAACGCAACTAATGATAGTTGACACTGATGACATTAATCTAAAGACAGACCGTTGCCAACCTAAGAATGTTCAAAAAGATGCAACTATTTGTTGACATTAAATACAATCAGATTGAGTCAGTTGTTGTGGAACATGTTGCTTTGTGACGATGTCAGTTGCAGTTTAAAAAACGAA
Organism: Phaedon cochleariae; assembly: GCA_918026855.4. Classification (NCBI taxonomy): domain Eukaryota; kingdom Metazoa; phylum Arthropoda; class Insecta; order Coleoptera; family Chrysomelidae; genus Phaedon; species Phaedon cochleariae. Next base: position 505,838 of record OU896712.1, read on the forward strand.
GGGTCAACGAAGTTCTTCATAGTCTATCTAGTCAACCTTTAATGTGTGAATCTAATATAATTAGAATAATTTTTGAGTGGCGCCGACTTACATTATTGTAGCCAAGGTATGAATAAGAAATTTATCACCCTTAAAGATATTGCCGACACGAACAACAACTGACATGTTGCCCAGTTGTCAGCAGACCGAGAGAGGCTGATGAGACCTGGTGGGTCGAAACAGTACTGTATCGCTCCTGCTGACAATTGGGGCAACTATGTTCATCCTAGATCTCTTAGTTATGAGATCTAGCAGTCCGATAGTGATGACAGTTCACATTGATTTCATCTATTACATTGGTCCTTCGAACCGGATCTCAATGTAATAGATTGAACTTCAAAATTTCTTCACTAACTTTCAAAAAGTGACAGATTCCACTGAAACTCAAATTATTATTATTCCTTGGAAACATTCAACAAAAGTATACAATGTATATAAAATATCAAGTTTGCCTGTAACATTGCAAATGAATACTATCAAACTGAGTGTCACTTGTTAAATGTGTTGCTTTTAGTCGATGTCAGTTATAGTTAGTTTGAAGATATTGCCAACAGAAAAACTGCTGATGCTAGATTAGTGAAAAAAACCGCATACTGCATGACAGATTGAATAGAACTTGTACCTACCACTGGAATTATCGATACTTGCTGTTGAAAACCTGATTATCATCGACATAAAATTAAACTATCCCATTACCTAATGATTTGAAGGAAAGAGAGCTATCGGATTCAATCAATATGTATTTATCTAAGTTTACAGTTCAAAGTTCATTGAACAAGCATCAACAAAATGCCTCGGCCACCATAGAATCCGCAGAAAATCACCATCGACAAAAACCGCCCTAGCCAGCCGACAATTCGAAAAGAGGAATGCTGAAAAATATCTCTACATGCTTACACCCATCTGCTTCAATCCCCCACAATCTCCCTCCCTCGCTCAATTCTCTTATTGTTCCTCGTCTCCGAGTTCGTGTTTGATTTTCGAAAAGTCGAACTCCTCCCCAGTGCCCCTCTTGAAGATGTCCAGCACGTCCAAGCAGGTCGTCTCGAAGTGCGTGGTCGCATCGTAAGACTGCGACACGAAGATCTGCGATTGAACGCCGTCCTCGTTCGGCTCGAAGTAATCGGACACGGAGACGAACTTCTGTCGAATGGTGCCGAGCAGGTCGAGACCGGGCTTGATCTCGGCCTCGGGATTGTCGGTCTCCACGGTCGTGGACACCATGGCGATGAACCACCCTGAAGAAACGAAAGAAAAATATCATGAGTAACCAACCAACGTAGGTGATCCATAACGTACAGTTTTTTTTTTATGTTCTGGTTCCCACGAAAAGGGATATCCTGTAATGTTCAGAGAACATCGTGAGAACCAAGGGAAATAAGGTAGGAATTGGTGTTCTTCTTCAAATTTCTGGAGGTTATATGCCTCGGGGAACACCTCCCTTGACAATGTATTCCAGAGCCTCGCTGTTCGTTGGATGAACAAGTCTTTGAAAAGAGATGTTCTGCAGGTCTCCAAAGTGACCACGAAGGGGTGCGAAGCCTCCACTCGTCGGGTTAATCTCGCGGGGACTGCCAAGGGAGGCACAATTGTTGATATTTCAGAAGAGCATCGTCTATGAAAATATCTATTAAATAGAGCCAGATCGCCAACTTTTCTACGGTGTTCCAGAGAAGTGAGTGAGTTTGTGAGCGAGGCATCACCCAGGAGACGAATTGCCCTTTTGTGGACAGAATCTAACAGTTTCAGTGTATATGGGAAGTAAATATGGGAAAAGTATTCCAGAACAGGTCGGATCTGTGCCTTATAGATCATAAGCAGCTGACTGGAAGTGAAATAGCTCCTGGCCCGAAACAGAAAACCAAGTTTTTAGGATGCACTTTTAGCAATTGATCTCACGTGATTTTCCCAAGGAAGGTTATTGCTGATAGTAATACCAAGCATCGAAATGGATGTCTTCAATGGTATGGTTACTCCTGACAAGCTTATGTTGGGCACAGTGAGATCGGCTCTTCTAGAGAAAAGGCATGCTTGTGTTTTGTTTGCATTGAAATCTACCAAGTTATTGGATCCCCATTCGAGAATTGTTGCTAAGTCCATATTTATGTTGTCAACATTTCTCCCTCGTTCGTTTCTGATAGTGAAGGTGATATAAATCAGGAAGGAAATAAAGAAGACAAATGGGACATGTTTTGAAGGATTAATCCTTCATCATCAGCAACATATAAGGCCTGTTTGTTAGTGTTTGCTCTACCTGCTGAACTTGATTTTTTTCTATAACTTTCTCTGTATATAAACATGTACTATTTTGGTAGGTAAATTAAGACATTTTCACACAGAACTAACATAAGCATTTTTTTCTTGTTACAGATCTTTTTCAACTAAATGTTGCTGATGATGAAGGATTAATCCTTTGTACATGACCGTTTGTCAATATTGAATTGTTTTATGTGGTGGAGTTCTGACTCTAAATGGACTGTAAATTCCTTCACACTTCCTGACTAATATCAGAAGTACCTACATAGTGTTCAAAAATCTGTTGATGGTTGATGAGAAGTTTCCTTCAGATGAATTTCCATAAAATAAGTTTGGAACTCTTCAGTTTTGTGTCGACGCTGTACAGAATGGCGATCGATAAAGTGCGAGTCGTTTTTATTTTCAAAATAAATCAATTTCTAATTTTCGGTGCGGCAAACTGTGACGTACATAACTGAAGAATGAAAAACTAATGCAACAACACGAGTAAAACTGGTATAGAAAACCATACATAACTACCAAATCAGATCAGTGAGAAGTAGTGAGAAGATTTGTCAACAAATAATTCAGGTTGTGTTGAGTAGCTCATTTGATACAGGAAATAGATGACGCCAGATGCCGTCCCTTTGAAATTTCATTACAGGGCGATTTTGGCGATTTTCGCTGAATGAACAGTCATGTATAACCCGTCAGACCGTCTAGATATTTAGCCGTCATTGGTCTCACCTTTAGCAGCCACCTGATGAGTATAGCTGACCAGCGACACGTAGATGTCCGAGCTGCGGCCGACCTGCTTCTGCGGAATGATGATCTGTGTGGACAGCGCGTCCTTCGTATTGGCCACCGGATGGTCGAGCAGACACACGCACCGTACCACTTTCGCCGTTTTGCGCACCTTGAACAAGAATATTCGCGAGATTCACGAAGTGGGCGACATCTAGGTTACATAATACGAACTTCAAACTGGGGGAAAACAAACTGTTGTCTATGGATAAAGTGCATAGACTCAAGGTTGGTAGAAATGATGACTACGAACTTCAAACTGGGGGAAAACAAACTGTTGTCTGGATAAAGTGCATTGACTTTGCATAGACTACAAGACGATGGGATGTCAGATTATTACGCCATCCTACTGTCATTAAATGTTGAAAATCGAGTAATGTATGAATGACTCCATAGTTGTACAGGGTGCGGCAGAGAGGATGGACGGTTTTAAAGAACGAAGGATGGTGTTTCGAGAGGGAACAGCTCTATTCCGATGAATGTTGAAGTGGCGACGGATCTCACGCTGTACGACGGTGACTGACTCATTATTTCGGACGAAACAATCATAGGCGAAAACGCGGTGCTCCACCGTCCAAGGCTCCATGACGACAACTGGTAAAACAATGCTAGGAACTCACGAGTCAAACACTAGAGTCTCGAGATCATACCCGTGTGTTCACCGAACACGCCCGATCGTTACCTAAGCGGAGGGGAGACGTAAGCAGGCAGCTTCTCTCGTTATGAATATTGGCGCGTGCCAGAATTATCTTGGAGTCAAATTTGTCAATCTAATGGAAACACTCTTGTATTTCACGTAATTGTTGAGTTATTAGGATTCTGAAATTCACAAGAGCCATAGGTATAGGACATCTTCAGTGATATATACACTGCTCATTGATTTTGTATCTTTCTTGCTGCTGTGAATAGAATACTTATGTAAGATACGGGGGTGCTTTCATGTAAATTGAAACAAAATTTGATTCTTCAGAACTGAACATTTCTCAGCGAGTTTCTCAGGAACAATATGAATAGTCAATGAATTGGACGTCCTGATTTCGAATCCGAAGTGATTTTCAACCTATCTTGCCTCCTAATATCATTTTCCGTTTCCGGAAATGTTGGTGGGTCCATGATCCGAGCAGTGTATTTCACTGAATATTACCTCACTTTGGTCATAGTTGATATATATATCTATCGCTCCTGAAAATTGAACAGTTACGTTAGATATACGGGTTGATTCCATTAGAAAGTGACATGCACACTGTTTATATTTTTAAATACATCCAGTGGGACTGAATTTTATTTTATGTTGAATATTAGAGTGTGTTTTTTTATGTGATATATTTGTTTTGTTTATTTCAAATATATATATTTTTTTAGTAGGCATACTAGTACTTCTTTTATATAATTCTGAAATCTGATCCACCCTGTATTTGTTTCAATTAAATGGCATCAGTAGATAGTAAATAAAATGTTAGGATAGGGATACACATGTAAGCCATTTTGACAAATCAATATAGGTATTGTATAGTTTCGATACAAGAAAAATCTTGATTTTTCACATTCTACGTATAGGTATACCTTGAGCTTGATCAACGAAATCATAGCTCAATTAGAAGAATCGAAAAATGTAATAAAATATAAGGTGTTCCATTTTGAATAACAAAGCTGCTACTATACTACTACTACTATACTAACTACTAATAATAATTTCTAGTGAAGCAGATGAACATTATCGAAAATAATTTGAATAAAACGAACGTCCTCGCCAACAAAACATAAGCATATAATATGTACATATAGTTTCATGATTTTCGATGAGTGGTTCGCTATTTACATGTAGGACTCGTCGTGACATAGCGAATTATTGCAAATCAAATCATCGCTTTCATTATCTGATAGGTCGCAGTAGATCACTTGATGCCTATCAAATGTTTCTTATTTATTCGAAAAAATTTTTTTTTTGAAATGTGATCAAGAAAACTGTTGGTGGCCCACACCGTACTACAAAAACAGAGACAGCATGAGAGAAGCTGCCTGCCCACTCATTGTATCATGGCTGCATGCAGCCTGCAGCTGCCTGCTTACGTCTCGGTCTCCCCACCGCTTAGGTAACGATCGGGCGTGTTCGGTGAACACACGGGTATGATCTCGAGACTCTTGTGAGTCAAACGGAACCCTCCCCACCTCTCTCGAAGACGGAGGGGGAGAGTACTACCCATCTCAAAAACGTCCGTCCTCTCTGCCGCACCTGTAGAATAATAAATGTTTACCTTGTCGGGCACGTAGGTCGGGTCGCAGTAGACCTGCTTGCACTTGGCCATCTCGTCGCCGGAGCGGACGCCCACCACTCGCCCGCCCTCGCCCAAAACGATCTCGTCGATGGGCTTGTCCAGCATGTAGGTGCCGCCGTAGATGGCCGACAATCGGGCGAAACCTGAAAAAGGACCAGTACTCTCACTCAATAGGCCTTTTCGGAAACCTACTCTGGTTGACCCGATCCTCAATCTGCACGTTCGTTTACCAAACTCGAGTTGCATACCAGTGTTCGATCACTAACTCAGGTTTTTCTATGATAACCATAAACATATAGAAAGAGGGGAGATGAAATGGTTTACATATTGTCCCGATCCAACACCGTTCTGCCGCCTCTGTTTGAAAACGAGGGTAGCATTAATCATACATTGATTATATAATATACATTTTTCATGTATATTTTTTATCAATTGAAATGTATGAATTGTGCTATTGAAATAATTTAAATTTTGCTAATTTCATCATTACATAAAATTATAATGTATTATGGAAATGAGTGTGGCAACGCTGTATTGGCGTGTTTACTACGAGTTACGCATATTTTTCTTGTAGTCATTCATGTATGTCGATATATGACGTAACAGTGTTGTTGTGTTGTGTTTGTTACCATTTTAGAACTTTTTGTGTTTCGATTGAATTTCAGTGTTTTCTTGTTATATAAAACTATGCAAGACGTTACTTATAGTCTTCTTAAAGTCATTCACATATGTCAAAATCTGACATTATTATTGTTTCTTGCCATTTTAGACCGTTTTGTGTTTCAATTGAATTTCAGTGTTTTCTTGTTACAAAACTATGCAAAGACAATTATTTAAAGTCTTTTATGGCTCGTCAGTGCGTGGATTATAAAAAAGTTCACCATTTGAACCGCAAATTGGTATTTTGATGGTAAGTAAGGCTATATGTTTCTTCTAGTTATCGCAGATTATTCAACTAAATTATTGCTAGAAACCTTGCCTTTTTTCGTTGAAATTCCATTGAATGATGGATCAAAATTAGGTAAGTGCCTTGGGTACTTACTACGAATATTTGGTATAGAAATTAAAAAATTAGACCCAAACATGTTTGAATAGGTATAATAGCGTTGTCATCGTAGTAAAATGGTCTGGATCTCGCTTAACCTACGTGACTAGAAAAGAAAAATGTGAACATTGGGGTCCATACTGTATATATTTTCAACAAAGAAATGAGGCCACTCAGACAAAAGCTCCTGAGAAATCAAAGAGTTATGCAGCAACTTATGCCCACACGTTGGGCGCCAAGTTGCGGCGAAAGTAATTATTAGCTTTGTATCACCTGATAGATCAGGCACATGCTACTCAAATAAAGTTATTTCAGCGCAGTTGGAAAACCCAAAATTGTGTTCATCAGACACTTTACTTGACATAAGAGGAATCAATGATATTAGGTGACAACATACACAATGATCAAAATTCTCTAGAACCATGAACGAAAATTTCGTAAAATACATGAACCGTATTTTTTAACGCTCTTAACTAAAACTGGCCTTGAAAACAAAAGCAGATTCGTTCCCGGAGTCAAAAAATGAGAGAAAAATTGAAATTTTTCTTTAAACCTATATTTCTCTTCTCTAAACTTTTTCAAAATTTTATAGAAACCAGGAAAAAATTCCGAAAAATTCTGGAATCCCTACTAGGTAATATTATGAATGTGTTTGTTCTTAAGGCTTTCACGCCAAAACTACTCAACCTATCATCATGAAATTTTGTATGTCGGCGTCAATTAGTGAAATCCGTCATTCCCTGAAATGTCTAGTATATTTCACGTATTGAAACTGAATGAATAAGCTCACTTTGCGGCAATTCGCCCATTTTGTACATGGGATACGAAGAAATGAATGAAGGAATAAAACAATTAATAAACCGAGAAATGAATAAACTCACCTTGCGGCAATTCACCCATTCTGTACATTGGATACGAATAAATGAATGAACGAATAAATTAATGGATAAATGAACCAATAAACCAATAAATGAACTAATAAACCAATTAATGAACCTAGAAAATAAATAAACTCACCTTGCGGCAATACGCCCATTCTGTACATTGGTTATGAATAAATGAATGAACGAATAAATGAATGAATAAATAAATCAATATATGATTGAATGAGTGAATAAATGAATGGATAAATGAACCAATAAACCAATAAATTGTTGTTCTAAAAACTGTTCTAATATTTTTCTATCCGTCATTCGGTTGACCCTTACTAGCAACCTTCAGAAGTCTTCCAGAGTCTTGTGCGAGCAAGGAATGACGGGGGCCTTACCTTTCAACGTGTGATCCCAAACATTTTCTTGGGCCATCAGAAAATTGTCTGTACTCGCTGGGAATTGAACCCACGACCGGCAAGCGAATGCGGATTAGAATATTGACATTCTATCCGCACGGCTACCTGGCCCCTTCAAATAAATGAACCAATGAACCAATTAATGAACTTAGAAATGAATAAACTCACTGTTCATGGGATATGAATAAATGAATGAATAAATAAACCAATTAATGAACTAATTAAAGAACCGATAAATGAATAAACTAACCTTGCGGCAATTCGCCCAACCCGTACATGGGATACAAGTAGGGCGACTTGCCGTATCTGGCCAAGGAGTCCGAGTACAGCTTGATGCGGTCGATCGTCTCGATGGCGCTCCTGTTCAGATAGTCGTCGTCCCTGTGCAGCGCTAGAGCGTGGCCGGTGAAGTCCTGCGTGTTCCTATCGAGGCCGAACTTGTCGTACAGCGCCTGCATGTTCTGCGTGTTGGGGTCGAAGTCCTTCCAGCTCTTGGGGTCCTGCTGGTTGAAGTCCTGCACGTAGATGAGGAAGTTGCGGAAGCGGCGCTTCTCGAACATGCCCATCAGGTCGGAGGCGAGGGCTTCTTTCTGGTCGACCGGTACCTGAGGGCAGGATTGGAATAGGTCATGAAGGAGTCAGAAAAGTCAGTCTTTTTGAATTGATGGAATAAGTCATGAAAAAGTGAAAAAAGTTTGACTTTATGAAATAATTCGGACCTTTTTTTTTATTAATTCACTTGGAACAATAGTTATTTGTTTTACTAGACAGAAAAGTACAAGATTTGATGCCGCAGCTGGCGTTTCATAGCCAAGGCGTAGCCGAGGCTAGGAAACCAGCCAAGGCATTACATCTTTTTTCAACCATGTGAAATGAATAATTTTTTCTCCAAATTTGTTTCAGTTTCACGCTAAGTCCGAATAATCCATCAATTTTGATTACCAATTTGATTCAAATTACTTGGAACGTTGCATAGCAACAATTTTTTTCTGCCTAGGCAGTAAAAGTACACCTTTTCTGCCTGTGGAGTGTTATTAAAAAGTCACTTTTGATGTCATTTAGAGAAAAATCAAATTCAACTCCTTTCTGGATAAATAAATACAAAAAGCTCAAAGTCATTTCATAGAATGAACTACAATGATAGATTTCGGGAGAAAAACAACTACTTTCCTGGCTAATTTTGTGTGATTCTTTCCTGAATGTCTATAGATTTCGATTTAGCCAGGCCACGCTCTGAAAGGAATCCGCTTGCATTCTTCTGAACGGAGACAATAGCATTGCTTCCTGTTCAGTTGATATAGTTAGAACATGGTATTCACTACTGAGGGCTGAACATGAAAATGGTGGATTCAAGATCAATTAATGAAAAGATCCTGTAACTCATTTGTAGAATAAAATCCCTCATTCATATGCCAACATCAGTATGACACTGAAAACTGTCAAACTATAAGCAGCACAACTTCCAAAGAGAAATATTTTGCATTTTCATGTTGAGAACGGGAGCAGATTCGGTCCCGAAACGTCCAAAGATAAGTAAAGATTCGATATTTCTTCAATATATCTATATTTCTTTCCTTCAAACATTTTCTCATTTTAGGCTCCCTGATAGAAAAATTTGTTAAAAGCAGTGATATTTTGGGGCAAATCATCTGATTTGTCCCACTACAAATATATTGAACTAATACGCATATTTTTATTTTATAGAAACGAGGAGAGAAAATCACAAAAAATCAAGTGCAATGAATATACCACCTCCTCGATTAACCTACAGACAGTATTCAATAATATTAGTTGGGACGATTCCTTGATCCAGAATTACCCAAATTTTGTGAAACAGATATATAAAAACAGGAGATTTTTAAAATTTATTTCATTTTTGATTTTTTATTCTTTCTCACTTGTCATTTGAGAAAATGAACTTTTGACCACTTGTATGAACAACGGATATAATAATTTCAGCACGCCCTGTATGATATGGAGGCGACTTCTCCGTGTAAATTGAATACATCAAGCCTGTCCGAGAGCCCTGATTTACATAATTTTTTATCTCGAAAACCGATAGAGATAGGTATAGGGATTTATTAACAAAAGAGTATTGTAATAAAAAGGCAATTCTAAAAATGTGTTAATATACGGGGTGTTCCATACAAAAAAATGAAGTTGCTAGGACTTTTTGATCGAAACGGCAACGTCGCAATTTCGAAAATATTTTAGATCGATAAAACAGGTGATACAATGTGAGATGCGAAATTTTCAGAAAAATCCTGCGTTGCGTTCTTCATAAACGTCTAACGTACCATCGACCGTGAGTTACCCTGTATAATTAACTCATGTGAAGTTGGCGCCGTTTTCTTCGAAAAACTCAATTTTTTTTTTAGTTCCGAGTAGATTTGATAGAGTTCTAGAGTTCATGACTGAAATTTTGGATAGTTCCAGCAAATCGTAGGTGTCATTGGAAAAAATAAATTTTGAGCGCTAACTTCACGCAGCGCCGTTTTTTTTTCGAGAAAATGAGTTCTGATATATTTTGTTGTTGTATTATAAAGAGTTCTGGAGTTCTAAACTTATTTCATCAATAGTTCTGGTGAAGTAAGGAAATTATCGAATAATTTAAGGAAATTAAATACGAAAATGTGTTTCTATAGCCAGCATTTCTTGGTGAAATACTATTCCGTTCTGTTTCGTATTGAAGAAAAAGCTATCGAGGAAAAAGGAGGAGGATCATTAGGAAATGTGAAATCTGAAAAAAACGAAGAAAAAAATCAGCTGTCATAAGGTGAAAAATTTATTCCAAAGAACAGGGCAGTTCTGATAAGAGTTCTGAGTAGCGCTCGACGAGTTCTTCAAAATATTCTTATTCTGTTTTAGTGACCAATCGATACTTCTTCATTCATCAGCTGTCATAAGGTGCTGACCTCAAAAAAACTAGCATTTTCGATAAAAAATTCATTCCGTAAAACAGAACATTTCTGATGGGAGTTCTGAGTAGCGCTCGACGAGTTCTTCGAATTATTCTAATTGTGTTTCAGAGACAAATTGATACTTTTTCATTTATCAGCTGTCATAAGGTGCATATCTTAAAAAACTAACATTTTCGATAAAAAATTGGTACTCAAGAACAGAATAGTTCTGATGGGAGATCTAAGAAGTGCTCGACGAGTTCTTCAAAATATTCAAATGGTGTTTTAGTGACAATTCGATACTTTTTCTTTCATCAGCTGTCATTAGGTGCATATCTTAAAAAACTAACATTTTCCAAGTATCGGAATCGGAAGTATCGATTTGACACCAAAACACCAAGATAATATTTTGAAGGACTCGTCGAGCGCTACTCAGAACTCCCATCAGAAATGTTCTGTTTTACGGAATGAATTTTTTATCGAAAATGCTAGTTTTTTTGAGGTCAGCACCTTATGACAGCTGATGAATGAAGTGTGGTCGACCGACTTTGAGCCCCTAGTTTTTTTCTTCTTGAATGAAGAAGTATCGATTGGTCACTGAAACAGAATAAGAATATTTTGAAGAACTCGTCGAGCGCTACTCAGAACTCCCATCAGGAATATTCTGTTCCTGAGTACTGATTTTTTATCGAAAATGTTAGTTTTTTAAGATGTGCACCTTATTACAGCTGATTAAAGAAAAAGTATCGATTTGTCACTAAAACACCATCTGAATATTTTGAAGAACTCGTCGAGCGCTACTCAGAACTCTTATCAGAACTGCCCTGTTCTTTGGAATACATTTTTCACCTTATGACAGCTGATTTTTTTCTTCGTTTTTTTCAGATTTCACATTTCCTAATGATCCTCCTCCTTTTTCCTCGATAGCTTTTTCTTCAATACGAAACAGAACGGAATAGTATTTCACCAAGAAATGCTGGCTATAGAAACACATTTTCGTATTTAATTTCCTTAAATTATTCGATAATTTCCTTACTTCACCAGAACTATTGATGAAATAGGTGTAGAACTCCAGAACTCTTTATAATACAACAACAAAATATATCAGAACTCATTTTCTCGAAAAAAAACGGCGCTGCGTGAAGTTAGCGCTCAAAATTTATTTTTTCCAATGACACCTACGATTTGCTGGAACTATCCAAAATTTCAGTCAGGAACTCTAGAACTCTATCAAATCTACTCAGAACTAAAAAAAAAAATTGAGTTTTTCGAAAAAAAAACGGCGCCAACTTCACATGAGTGTATAATTACTTAGCTCTGTGCGGCCAGTTCGTGAAATGCCACCCTACACGGTTAAACCTCCTCCACCAAACGCCACCGTTGCCTCCATATTCTCTTCTTGGAACCTACTACCCTTTTCTAACCTAACTAAATTTCGACCATCTGACCTATAAAGATTGAATCTGCATTCGTCCGTTAACAGGCAGTTTGACCAATCTTCCATTTCCCTATGCCGATGCAGAAAGTGCAAAATGAAAGACATTCTGAATGATAACTGACAATTATTCTTAGTGACAATATGAAACAATTACACAATAATAGAAGATATGGGCGATAGAAACACACGCATCTGAGATCACGATGCCGCCGCGCCGCCGCCAAATTAAATAATACATTTCGCTTGTCAGTTTCAAAATTCGAAGTACCTACTCGTTCACTGCATTTATTTAACAGCATATATGATAAATACATGAAATCATCACGTATAACGAATCAAATTATATTCACACCACACCTTGAACCTAACAACAAATAAGAAATGTGAAAACTTCACAAACGATAAGATTTCCACAAAATTCTCAAACACACAAGTTTCGCTAACACAGTAGCTTCGTCAGGTGATATATACTGGTACAATGAACTAAACTAACGTTGGCTTGCTCAACTTTTATATATCTTACTTTCCCAACCTGAAGGATTAGTTACCTGTGGACAGGTACGATAAACCTCCATTTTCGGAAATTAGGCACAATATCTACATTAAATTACGGTATACCGGATTAACTTGAAAGAGTTGATAGCAAATACATATTATTACTTACTAATAAGAAAACAAATTCAACAGTGGTGAACTATTGAGGTCTAATTGATCATTAAGTAAAATGTCAAAAATTTTGATTTCTAATGATTCAAAATGATTGAGTTTCAGTCCTTTATTTTCTACGTGCAGCATTTAGAAATTATCATCAAAACTATGGTTTTCTTCTAATTATAATTAGAATGGATCCACATTTCTCAACGAAATCAAAAATGATATCGTCGCTTCCTATTGATTGTAAAATCGTTTTTTCGCAGCTCATCATGATGAAAGTCCTTGGCTCAGATAATTTCTTAGCCTAGTCAAGATAAATTTCAATTTTGAGAAAGATTTTTCACGCGAAACCTGCGATACTGAAAGGGTGAGTATAATTTTTTCTAAATATGGATAGATCTCGACATATAAATTGTATTTGTGCAAACCATGGAAGCAACAAAGTGAAAATGTTTTGCGAAATTTGTTTTTTTTTTTTCGAGATTTTTCCTATACCTGGCACTGGCGCGGTATTTGCTATTAGAGCACCTGGTCCATACACAAATATGTCAAATGTCACTCTGTGGTTTTATTTATATTGAAGCTACAATTCGAACATCCTTGGAAATCTAATGAACCCGAACCCGATCTGTTAATGCAGGTAGAGTAGAATATTCTCACCACACGGATTATTTGTTGTATTGCATACATATGGCACGGCATTGGTGGTGGCCACGCTCACTTTCGATCCTTATAAAATAATCTACTATTAAATTTCAGTTTCGTCGGCAACAAGCATGTTGCCTTATCTCTTTTTTTCTACCGCCCCTTCCTAAATTCGGCACTGAATAACGCGTAACCGTGAGATTATTTTCATATTTCATATTCAATGTCATTTTTACTGATGTCATTTTTAGGTTCGAAATTACTCCTCATATAAAGTGGCTGGAAATATAACATCAATAATTTATTTAGAAAGGAGTTGAATATGGTTTGATGATTAATCACCCTGTGCATCAATATTCGCTCAATATCAAAGAAATTGAAGTTATGAATTTCTTCCTGTATTGATTTTATGAATAAAGTCTCTAAATACATAAACAAATCAGCTGAAATTGAAGACACTTCAAGAAAACGTCAACTTTCCATAAAAAAAATGTTGCACTTCAATGAAGTATGCTAACGAAAAAATCTCGAAATCGTTGCGGTGAAACACATCAAGCAATCATGATGATTGGGAACTTTTGAAAATTTTTCGTTTTGTAATAGGTCAATGCTTCTCTCTGAAAACAAGAGTAAGCAAACCATCCCATTCTCAAACGATTTTTACACAACATGGAACAAACAAACCGTTCCAAAAATGGACTAGTATTTTTTATATTTGATTTCAAAATTGGGTGAAATATTCTTGTGGACCACTTGACACTTATGTCACCCAATTTAACGGACACACTGTATACAAACCATAGGTGTGATGTTGTTTTGAATCCAGCCTTCCATGAGGATTCCAAAAATTTTATATATACATACAGGGTGTTTCCTAATGATATGCTAATATTCAAGGGGGAGATTCTTGGACCCATTTCAAGAATAAAACTTCATATGAACGCTCCTATGTTATAAAATTCCTGAAATTTGAGATACAGGGAAACGAAGTTGAATATACCGGGTGTTTCTCAATACCCTTATAACTTTTTTGTTTCTACAGATAAACAAATGAAATTCGGTGTATAAGTATAGTTCATAATTATGCCATATTAGACGTATTCAATTGTTTTTTGTCACTCCCGGTTTGACCGGAAACGACCCTTATTTTCTTATTCTAAAGGGGGAATACTATTCACAATAGAAAATAAGCGTACGCCATCTAACGGAGTTTGAGAAAGCGGTCAAAGCGGCCCTATTATGACGTATTCAATTGTTTTTTGCCACTTCTGGTTCGACCGGAAATGACCCTTATTTTCTTATTCTAAAGGGGGAATACTATTCAGGATATTAAATGCCACCTATCGGAGTTTGCGAAAGCGGTCAAAGCGGCCTGTTTACTTTGTTTTCATTGGTTCACATTTGTTTTTTGTTTCTTCTTATTGGTCACATCATCATAACAAACCGCTCAGAAGTGTTCAAGCTGTTGCTGTGAGGTGGAGCTATGTGTTATTTTTCATCAGGAATGTCTTTAAATACTAATAAATTGATTGGTTGATTGAGAACCACTTCAATAAATTTCTCATTTTTTTAAATGCATACACCAACCAAAACTACTACCAAAGAATCTCTTCAAATGGGATGGGGATAGGTAAAAAACATACACCTCATAAACTCATAAACAGCTAACAAAATTTATATTATAACCATGTCTAATTCTACTGATTAATTTTAAATTCCTTGGGCCAATTGTCCATAAGGTATGGATAACAGTGAAATGTCTAGAGAGTGACTCACCATTAAACAGTTTTTTATTTAATAATTCATAAACAGTTATGGTTTGGTGGATATGCTATCATCACCTTCACAGTAGGTACCTATCTTTGATCAATTTGAAGATTTTTATTTATGTTATAGTGAGAATCAGTTCCCCAAGAAGAATTCCTTCAAAGATACTTTGAATTTACTCAAGTATTTTACAAAGACTTCAAGAAAAGAAGGATTGCATGAATTCTGTGAGGAATTGACTAAAGTATATTGAATAAAATGAGCTATTAAATTTTTACCTAAGCACAATATTATATTATTATATACCTAATGTATGAAACTTCCAATAGTGCAATAATAGTATACATAAGTCATACTGCTTGGATGTTTTCTTGACCATTTTCTTACCAATTCAATTATATCCTAAGAAAATTCGTGTACTCACCTTGGAAATTTTCCCTGCCTTGTAAACATAGCTACCCTCTACTGATTTGAATTCTAAATACCGTGTAACGCCGGTGTGTATGAGTAATTTGACCAGCGACCCGTTTGCCATGAGGAACTTCGGTATGAGGTCGACATTCCAGTCCCTTCCGCGCCCATAGGACTCGTCTGGGGGAGGCACCCCGAATTTCGAAAAGAGCTCTTCGAGGGGGCAGATCGAGGCAGACTCCCCACCGTAGTATTTGTTACGGTCGACATGTAACACCTTTTTGCCGGACACCGATAGCATTCCACTGATGATGCATTCTTTCAGGCCTGTGCCCAACACGATAGCGTCGTATTCTTCATCCATGGTGGTATTCTTGATCAATAATTAAATTCTAGAACGGTCACAAGAAGTACTGCCGGATGGTATTCGTGTACAATCAGAATGAAATGACGTATGGAAATGGGAAAATGTGAATGAATGGAATGACCTTTGTACATGACACATGACACGGAAACATTACCGAAATGAAAGTTTGACACGGAGCATGCTGAATGCAAATCTTTTTTCCACTGGACCTGTGCTTCCACGTTTTCTGTGAACTGATAGCACACCAGTGTGCACTCAGTGTGTATTTCTTCTCTTTTAATCACATCATAGGAACAAAGACAAAAATATATTCAGTGTCAAACAGGTTGAACCAATGGAAGTTGCAGATTTTTTTATTGATGTTTGATATTGACTTTTGACAAGTTTCGATTTCAAATTGAAGGTTGAAGTATTTCAAGTTTGATGTTTGATTTTCTGCTGATATGATGCATTTGTTGTTATTTTCAGTTGAAATTGTGGAATTATTGATGTATTTATGAATTCATTAGTTGTTTTCAACGCTATTTCTTATTGTCTTAAATATATATCTATGAACTATATCTCCTTGTCATTAGAGTGATTTTTAGTGCTTAAAAAATGGAATCGACCGAAGTGATTATAGCTAGGCTTGTGTTAGGTATTTTTGGCGGGAACAACAAAATATTTCTTTCGACCATTCTACCAAGCTTTTTCAGGATATTTAAAAGACGAGAGATGCAGATCCTCTTACAAAGAATTTTTGAAATCTTCTCACCACCTCCAAGATCACAAGATTCCCAGTACAAAATATATTCCTACCAGATTTCTTGGGCTCACACTGGGAGATATTTTAACAGAATATTTCGAGATATCTCAAATTGGTACTTATCTCAGTACTGATTATCTCGCTTGATTTTCATCTATTCATTATACATTTTCAGTACAGGGCAGATTGGAATCTACAAGTTATTATGATGAACATCATCCAAAAACTTCACTAATACAGCAAGTATTGTATTTGTTGAACCGAGTACAGTCTAGCAGAGCTTCTACACCATGTCCTAGGTAAGAATATAATATATCTTTGATCTGGAATCTGAAATCTGACTTATTGAATAGTTCTTGTAGATCTCCTATGGATTCACATACAGTAGAAAGTAGTCCTTCTCACAAGGAGCATACCAGTGATGTTGATACAACACCAGCTCACACTCTACCTGGTAATGTGCAGTATGAGAGTGAGGAATCAGTTGGCAATAAAACCCCCAAAAGAAATGGGAACAAATATACAAATTGTTTGGTTACAAGTTCACCCCAAACTGAACAAGATCAAATTCCAGAAGTTATTGACACTGAGGTATCTCTTCACATAGCTATTTACCAATATTTGTGAAAGAAGACTTTTGATGGTGTAAATCTATCAATTTTCATTTCTATTAACATTGATATATTCATGTGCTTAGAATTTGAATCAGTTCATTATGTTTTTTTTTTTTATTTTGAATCTGGTGCATTGTAAATCAATGTTTTCAGGAGTTAGCAAAAACCTTGTTGGAAAATACAGAATTGCATGAGAAAATTGCAAGAACCATCAATAAAGTTGCAGAAAAACAACAAAGGGTATCTGCAGAACTAGATAAAACTATAAAAACTGTGGTGAAAGAAACAGAAAGGGACCCAATTTTCGACAAAATCATTGATGAAATAATTGGTAAGTTCAGTGTCACCCATTCTCTATGTAGTCATGGTTTTTCAGTAATTGAAAACCAATGGTAAATATATTATTTCAGGTTCATCTTTTCTTATAGATAATAACAATAAAGGATTGGACACTTTGAGGTAACTTGATAATAGATACTATTTGAATGCTGTGGACAATTATTGTATCATTGATATACTTTCAGTATGACCAGTGATAGAGCAGAGAATATAGAGCACAAACAGAGGAAAGCTCAGAGGGATAGTGATCACCAAAATTCAGAGCTTCATGTCCCCACTGAAATACACTCTGTAGACCAGGGAAACAGAGGGGAACCCCAAACCACTTATGGCACTTCTGTTATGCAACAAACTGTTGTGCAACAAACTGTTGCTAGGCAAGACAACAATGAGGTGATAAAGGCAGTAATCTTGAATTGAAATTTTTGATTAATTGTTTTCTTAATCACAGTGGAATATTTTGCCATAATATGTATGTATACAGAGGGAGTCAAGAATGTGTACATTGAAAAATAAGTATATTTGATGAATAAACTAATGGCCCAAATTGTATAAAAGGGGAGATATATCCTCCCAAAGTTTATAAAATTGAAATAATTTTCCCACATAACTTCTAATGTATGTTGATAAAATACATTTTTCTGATACACTTCTACATTTTTTATATTGTTTTTAGAAGGCAGGTCATGACAGACAGCTTATTTCCTCATATTCCTTTTGGTGAAAAAATAGAAGCTCAAAAATAGAGAATTACATAAAAATGGTACTCCTACAAAATACAACTATTGCAACCATTTTTGAGATATTTGAGTTTTTGTAGTCACATGATATCAGCAGATCAATTCATCAATAACATTATTCAATAACAATAACAATATTTTAGGAGGCCATGATCAATTTTATTCTTAATTTTGAAAATTATTTTCAGTTTCCGGCTACAAATTTTGTATTTTGATTAGAGTACTGTTTTTTAGTTTTTTTTTTTCACTGTATCAAATGCTTCTATTTTTTCATCAAAAAGAATATGAAGAAAAAAGTTGGCTTCAAATGACCAATGCTCTAAAAACACCCTTTATATCAATATTTTATCAACATACATTTATATGCAGGAAATTTCAATCTGGTGGCTTTTACCATTTAGAAGCTATGTGGGAGAATTATTTCTATTTAATCAATTTTGGAAGGATATATCTCCCTTTGATATACATTTTGGGCAGCTGGTTTATGCATCAAACTACTTATTTTTCAATGTATTATCACCTCCAGAAAGCTCAGTACACATTTTTGACTCCTGTATATAAAGTGCTAGTGTATGATTTGCAAATAAGTTGATATTGAGTTTTTGAATTTTGAAAAGAAGACAGATCTCAAAACTGAAACATCTGTTTCACCAGAGTCAATATATACAGGGTGATCCACGGTGGATGGCCTATTAGAAGTATCTGCAGAACGAAAAGACAGAATATTCAGAAAATTAGAATGATCTGATAATTGAACATTCTCTATCCATCTAAAATATTTCCATCGATACAGTGTTGCCACTTCTATAGGAAACAACTAGCAACTTCGTTATTTTAAATGTAGCACCCGGTATTTTATTGCATTTTTTAGATTCTTCCTGAAGAGCTGATTTCATCCATGTATCACACTTAGGGTCTAGCAGGAATAATTACAGAGATATAAGTGTTCAAAATCGGGATTTTTCAATTATAGGATTTTTTTGTGTTGAAACTATTCATTATCGATCAAAACGGCTGACATGTCCCTATCTCAACTTCCGATTCATTATCTACTGACATTCAATTGGAACAGATACAGGATGATCAGAATTCTGAATCTTGAAGCACCCTGTATTTTTTCCAATTAATTTCCAGTAGATAGTGAATCAAAAGTTAAGATAGGGACATGTAAGCCGTTTTTATCGATAATGAATAGTTTTCACCCAAAAAAAATCCAAGATTGTGAAAAATCTCGATTTTGAACACTCTATATCTCTGTAATCATTCCTGCTAGACCCTCGAGTGTGTTACATTTATGAAATCAGCTCTTCAGGAAGAATAAAAAAATGCAATAAAATACAGGGTGTTCCATTTGAAATAACAAAGTTGCTAGTTGTGTCTGATAGAAGTGGCAACACTGTATCGATGAAAATATTTTAGACGGATAGAGAATGTTCAATTATCAAAGCATCCCCATTTTCAGAAGTTTCGTTCGCCAGATACTTCTAAAAGGCCATCCACCGTGGATCACCCTGTATATTTGAGAAACTGTGTTGTAGGAACAGTATTCTGGTGTACATAAATGAAATAGGCACTTCTACAATGAACACCCAGAACAACCACCACTTTATTCTATCAAGGATACACATAGACTGACTAATACAATTCTCTCTTATATCACCTCAACCTCTATCATCTACCAGAAATATATGAATCACAGACCGATAATGATGATCACATATCTAACAATAATAATAATAGTAATAATAAAATTCAAAATCGATGCAAATGCTCACATATACATTAGGACCACGGCCGTATGTGATGTGTAATTTCTGAACCATTTATTGAAATTGTAAGACAAAATTATACTTATGATTATTGAAAAATCTCCTCAGGAGTCTATGTTCTTCAATATCATGAGTCAAATCAAGTTGTTATTTTCTGAGGAAAACCAAAAAACCAGATTTGCCCACAAATAAATAAAAATTTCAATCAATAGTTATTTATGTCTATTATAGTCGATTCTGCAAATTGATTGCCGAGGCTAGCAATCAGGCGAGACAATAGACAGATTTTCGCCGAGGTGCATATTTCATGTTTTCGTCGACCTCAAACACTTATATTCACATCACGGTCCTATTCACACGTGAAATCTATCGGATTTCGTGCATAATTAATTTGACAACAGCAAATGACAGTTGTTGTCAACTCACTCTCCGCGCGGACCAGTGTTGCCAGTTCGATTTTTATTCCAATAGTAAATACCTTCTTGAAAATTTCGTAGATTTCAATAGACATGCTTGAGATATATTTTATGCTATACGAATTTCAAGAAAGGATAATGAAATGAACCTAGGACGTCAAAACATTATGTACTTTTAGTAAACAGAACAGTAAAATATTTCCAACAAGATAGTTACAAACAAAACAAACATTCTCATTCTCCCATTCCTAATTCTCAATTCAAAAATACTCACAAATATCACAAAATACAGTTACATAGGTACTTATAAGATTTGAGTATATAAAAAACAGGAACAAATAGTGAAAATGAACAACAAAAATACGAAACAAAATATTTTTCAGTAGATTATGAAATGTTTCAGTAGATTAGTAGATCAATATGCAAATCGGGAGATCGACTGAAAATTCAGTTGAACTGGCAAACCTGCAGCGGACGAAAAGTGTTTGCGGCCGAAAAGTTAGTGTCTCTTGACGAAACGTACTTGCCTTCGGAAATAGTCGGTTTTTCGTTCGGAAATTAGAACGTAAAATGTGATTTTCTGTTTAGGTGGACGAAAAAGGGTTTTTATAAAATAAATGGCATGCTATTTTTGTCTTCAAAAATATCAGCGTAAAAAGTACATAACAAATTTACCAAAATATATTAGTAGGTAGGGGAATCAAATATAAGATTAATAAATATACAGTGTGACCCACTTCTAATGGAAACACCCCTGTATCTTACGTTATCGTTTTGTAAGGATCCTGAAATTTGCTGGAGCGAGAGATATACCAAAAATGCATTCTATGACCAAGTGGGGTCATCTTCAGTGATATACACTGCTCGCCAACAGCCATGGAACCACCCTTATTTCCGGATAATGATATTAGTCAAAACAGTCAAAACAGGTCGAAAATCACATCAGATTCGGAATCAGGACGCCCAATTCTCTAACTATTCATATTTTTCCTAGAAAATTTTCAGTTCTAAAAAATCGAATTTTGTCGTTTTACGGAAGCACCCCCGTATCTTACGTAAATGGCTTTATCTTTGGACTTTCCCTTCGTCCTGCAAATTTCAGAACCCTACCTCAATCATTACGTTAGATACGAGGGTGCTCCCATGAGATGTGAGACAAAATTTAATTCTTCTGAACTGAAAACTTTCTAGGAAAACTATGAATAGTTATTGAATTGGGCGTCCTGATTCCGAATCCGAATTGATTTTCAACCTATTTTGACTCCTAATATCATTTTCCGGAAAGTGAGGTGGTTCCATCGCTGTTGGCAAGCAGTGTATATCACTGAAGATGACCTCACTTGGTCATAGAGTGCATTTTTGGAATATCTCTGTCTCCAGCAAATTTCAGGATTCTTACACAACGATTACGTAAGATACAGAGGTGTTTCCATTAGAAGTGGGTCACACTGTATATCTTGAAACGTGTAATTTGAAAGTTGAAAAGTTTTGGACATGGTTACAAAGAATCCACTCCTGTTCATTACTTATGAACCCCAAATACAAATTTTCTTATGAAAGGTCCCAACATTTTTCAGTGTAGCTATTTTTTTAGGTTATATTTTTCAATGGCCCCCTTGAAAAATACCTGGGAAGCACCACTAATACCTCTACTAATATCGCACAACCTCAACCGATGCAGACTCCAGTTTACTTGAACACTTGTGGTGGCTTGCTCATACCTTCCGGTCCCCCTACGTCCCAAATCGTTTTATTGAACCAACCGTCACCAGCGCCATGGCAGGTCGCTGCTCCATATTTGTCCGAGCACGATATCATGTCGATGCCGACTGTCATCGTGAATGACCCGCTGAATAGTGGTAAGTTTTGGTCCAGGCGTTTCTGTCTTCAAGATGAACTAATTTTTGATAAAAGTCTCAACATTTCTTTTATTGGCAATTCGAAAGGAATGACAAATAGTCCAATCAAATGGTATTTTCACTTGGAAAAAATTCAAGTAGTCGGTTTCTCTGTGGTTTCATATGTTTTGGAGGTGCTGAATTCGAATCTGAATTTTGCAAACAAAATTTACTGGAGCTTTCCGAGATATTCGGAAAAAACAGCAAAATTTTCGGACTTTTTTCGGTTTTTTGCATACGAAAAGACCGCTCTATAGAAAGTTGAAGTAGATAAAATTTCCTGAAAATATTTCTCATTGCTCATGAATGTAGAACTAACAACGAGTGCGGAGATAGAGCCAGTTGAAAATTGACCAAATTTGCGTACTTTTAAAAAAATAGCGTTTTTCGTCCGTGTTCGCAGATGATTCCAAATCTACGCATTCCTCGAAGAAACGAACTATACTGCCTGATGTGGAAGAGTCCTAGCCATGTGAATTCTTACCTCTGTCAGCATGTAACTCATGACTCTCGACTTGTCACTGTACTTAAGTATATTCATATCAACTAGAAAGAATATTGTTTTTCTTACCTGCCTCTTGTTATTCGTTAACGGAGTAGAAAAATCAAGTTTCCTAGCAACGAATATCAGAAATGTCAGCCATTTGAAGAACATATAGTTACAAGAGTTAAGCTTCGGCACTTGTTTGCTGAGACTGCACTAGCTTACGAATTGTTGAAGAACTCTTTCCTTAACGTTTACCTGGAGTTGCTCAACAGTAGTCGAATTTTTCACTTCATTCTCATTTTCTGAGCTCTGTGATAAGGTGGCATTTGCTTGTCTCACAGAAAGGTAAAATGTGAGCTCTGCACTTTTTTGCTAGGCGATCAGCTGGCTCATTCCCTTGACGCCTTGGAACCCACTTGAGCGAGAATTGATTCTCATACTTATTCATCACAAAATAGGTAATTTTGATAGTTTGAATAGTTTATCAGTTTTTTATCAAAATTTTCAAAGAATACCCTTCAGCATTTGGAATTATTGTATCGCAATTCGCAAATCATATAAGTTCAAAGGATGAACATGAGTGTGGCAACTACGACTGAAAGACGTCTCCAAGTCCGAGCGCTCTAACTGCCGTTCATCTTTTTTCATAATGATGAATGATTTGATGCTCTTCCGATATGTGCATGATGCTGTCTGTGAGTAATCTTCAGTCCTACATTCATAAGCAAGAACAATTTTATCTAGGAAATGTTATCTATTTTAACTTTTTATAGGGCGGTCTTTCCGATATAATGTATGATTTCCGAGTTATTATTATCTTTATTATTCCCAAGAAACATATATGTTTATAGCAGGGAAAATTATGAAAGAGCAACTGAAAAAACAAAAATAAGATAAGCAGATAAACATTTTTAAATCATATACATAATACATATAATGTTGTTTCTTCTAGAGACTGTTGAATATAATTTCTTGAATTGATTCAGGATGATATGAAGAGAATCAAAGACATAAGTATTTTTTCAGTTCTTTTTTTAATTTCCCAACACTTAATTTTTTCTTTAGTCTGTCAGGTAATTCATTATAGAGAAATGTTCCATTGCATAAAATAGATCTTTTACCCATATCTGATTTAATTTTGATGAGAGTTAACATATCTTTTTGTTTGGTTATGTGTTCGTGTTTATGAAAAAACTGCAAAAATTTCGCTGTTTTTTCCTAATATCTCGGAACGCTCCTGGAAATTTTGTTTGCAAAATACAGATTCCAATTCAGCACCTCTAATAACATATAAAACCACAGAGAAACCAACTACTTGATTTTTTTCCCGGATTGGGTCCTAATCGTTACCGTTTTACTGAGCTAAAAGGACCCCGCAAATTTTTAAGGTAAATTGGGTACCGGTGGATTTTTTTCAATTTTTGGTATGATGTAGTTCATGTGGTTCTATAAAATATTTTCATTGAGCCAACCCCCAAAATTGCTTACTGTGGCCAGTAATGTCAGCAATATCGGAATATGACCAATGTGTATTCAACATTCATTTCTCTACTTTTTTTTTTGGAATTCAGTATTATTTCAATTCAAAGGTCGCCACATGACTGTAGTCTGGCATCCGCGCACAGCAGAGTTGCAAAAAATCACGATTTTTTTGAGAAAAATGAGAAAACAAATTCGTCGCAACCCTGCTCCACAATATTCACTATAATTTAAAATGACACACGCTGTATATAATTATTGTAGGTACAAAAAAAACGAAACATATATTACCAACCACGGCAATGCCCACAATCGAAATACCAAATCTGAGCGAATTCATTAATTTCCACCCCAAAGTGGTGGATAACAATGCCAAAAAAGGTCTGAAAAAGGTAATTTACCCTGTAACCGCCCCAAAGCCGAATCCACCTCCTGACATCAGTACCGTTGTATCACATGCGTCGAAGGAGAGCTCAGAAAAACAATTGCCAGACCTATCTGGACAAGTGGTAGAAGAAGAGGAACCCGAGCCTATAGTCAAAACTCCCCCACCTCTTGAAATCACGAAAAAAACGACCCCTAGAAGTGGTTCCCACGTTAGAAATTTAGACTTTTCCACTCCGCCCAAAATCACATCAACTCATAAGAAAAACAGCAATGGCAAAAATACGAAAGTTTCCCAATTCGTCCACAAGAAACAAGCTGCCAAATCCCTGTTCAAAAAAGAAGGAACAATAGATGACAAAAGCAAAGAAGCAGGAAAGTCTTGGGACGCAGATTTGAGAGCTGCCATACCCGAAACATCTCCAAGCAAAGGCAAAAGAAATTTCCGAACGAAAAGGAAACCAAAAAAAGCGAAGCTGAACACCACCGCTCAAGACGCTGCTCTTCTAGAGGCAGCCCTTCAAACCCCCGTCAAGAAAACCAACGAAAACCAAGAGGAAACTAAAGAAACAACTGCAGAAGAACCGTCCGCAGAAACATTACCAGAAAGTAAAGAGAACAAGCAAGGCCCAGAGAACAAAACAGTCTTATCTCCTTCCAAGCTCAACAACAGCAAAAAAAATATAATGAACGTGAAAGACGGTAACGAGAAGTTCGTGACCCCGGAACTGGCGAAAGAATCCACTAACTGCCCTATCAAGGCCAACAGAAACATCACCCCCATGCTGGAAACCCCCTTGAAAGACCAGCACCTCCCGAAAACTCCCGGCGTCCTAACCCCTGGCGATCACAACCTCAGCATGATCAGCAACTTCACGCCGTTCACCAAAATGCTGGAAGCTAATCTGAAAGGATTCAATATCGATTCGATACCCACCCCTAGCATGCCCATCACCCCCAATTTTCCACCGTTTACCCCTACCGCTGACCTCATTTCGCCGTATTCAAACCGACCCACTGATTATTCAACTGGTAGTTCGTATTACCTGCCTTCCGACAATGAGCAGAATAAGTCCCTGGAAGCCCGTTTGAAAGAGGAAGAGAAGAAGCAGGCAGTCAAGGTAAAGGACAGCCACCTAGAAATATTCAATAAAAACGTTATAGGGAAGAAAAATTTGAGTTTGATGAAACGTAGCATTTCGAGTCCGAGTAGTTGTTCCGAAAGTTCCAGCGATAAAGACGACAGCTGGGGAGATAAGGGTAGCAATGACACTATAATATTCAACAAAAAGGAAACACCGAGAAATGGTTATTCCTTGAGAAAAAGGAAGGTCCCTGAAGCGACTAAAAAGAAGAATACCGCTAAAGCCGCTGTCAAAAATAAGCCCAACGAAGTGAAGAAGGAGAAGATTGTCAAGGCCAAGAAGACTCCTAATGAGAAAAAAGATAACAAGAAAGAAGTTGTAGTGACTAAAGCTAAAAGCGAAAAAGAACACAGTGACACTGTATTCAATACCTCAAGTGACGAGAATGCTCTGATACAGGAAGAAGTTCAAAGGATAATAGAAGAAATAAGATATGTTAAGAAGGAAGATAGAGAAAAAGTGAAAAACAAACAAGTCGAGGTTATGCAAAAAACTTCAAGTGACAAAGATAAGGAGTTGAAGGAAAGCGGGCAAAGCGAGCAGAAAAATATGGAAGAAATCAAACAAGTTGGTAAGACTAAGACCTCTGAGGAGACAACAGATACAGGGAGCAAAACAAATATCAAACCCAAAGAGAAAGATCGCCAGTTAGACGAAACAAAGCAGATGGCAGTAGAAACGAAGAGAGGCTCTGGTGAAGCCAAGAAGACATCTGATGAGGAGGAAGTCAAGGAAAATTCAGGGAAATCAAGATCTGAACTAATTGAGCTTATGCAGATCACTTTCAGTGACGAAGAAGCCTCGGATAATAAAGTAGTTGAGGAAAGCAAGCAGAAGGAATCGACACAAGTTGTTGACAAGTCAAAAAAGACCTCTGCCGAGAAGAAAGATGTAGAAACAGAGAACAAAACGAAAACTAAACCCGAAATGAAGCATTGTCAAATTATGCTGAGTACGTTGAGTAACGAAGAAGCCCCAGAAGAAAAGAGGCAGACGGTAATGGAAGCAAAGAAAGTCTCTAGTAAGGTCAAAAAGGATATCAAGGAAGATATAGTGAAACCAAAAACTAAACAATTCAAGCAGACGAAGTTGGATTCAATAAAATACATTGGTAAGGCTAAGAAGACATCTGATGAGAAAATAGATAAGAAGGAAGATGAAAGAAAAACAAACACTGAACTAATCGAGGTTATGCAGATCACTCTTAGTGAAGAAGAAACCTCGATAACAGAAGTTGGTAAGGCGGTTGAGAAAAAGGAAGATAAAGAGATCGAAACAAAACATGAACCTGAGAAACAAAGCGAGCTTGTGCCGATTATAACTAATGAAAAAACCTTGATGCTTATGGAATTGGAGGAAAAAAGGCAAAGAACAATACAAGCGATGCAAAAAGCGGGTGCAGAAAGTAGCAAACCTGCAAAACCACAAAGAAGCCGCAAGTTCAAGATAAAACCGATTCTCAATGTGACATGTGGTCGCAAGAAGCTTTCGCCAAAAAAAGGCCTTCAGCCCAAAAGGGTACCCCAGACTAAAAAACCCGCCCAACCGAAATTACCAGAAAAACCTATAAGCGTCCTACACAGCGACCTCTATGATAGCGACGAAAGCGATGACAACATTTCTCTGAGACTGAGCCCGTGTCCGAAGGAAGTTAAATCTTGCGCTGGCTTATCAGTAAAATCAGGAAAAACAGAGCACACAGGGTCAGATGTCGAGGCCCACAATCTCATTGAAGGTCTGAAAGAGCGTGGCATCCACTTGATGATGAATAAGAGCCCCAAGAAGAAGATAGAGGCAGTGCAGGAAAAAGCTGCAGTAGAAGAGCCCCTTGAAGATGTGTGTAGTTCAACGTCCATTGTCGTGATGGAAAGGGAGACATTTGACAAGAAGCTCTTGGAGGGTGAAGATTTGCATATCGTATTCGACGACACCGTTTCTGTACCTTCCCAAAATGATTTGGAAAAGTTCCGAGATCCTAGTAAATCGTTCGTTGGCAAAGTGTATTTCGAGGAAATCGGCGGAGAGGTTGATGTTGTGCTCAAGTTCACAGAGGCCAGCATATTCTTCGATATGCCGAGTGCTACAGAAGCTGTTGAGGAAGTCAAGGCGGTGGAGCCGTCTAAAAAGATCGTAATTCAGGAGGTGGTGGTCATCAGAGATGTCATTGAGGGGATTGGGAGTTGTAGAAAGGAGGTAGCAGGGGTAGAGGCTGTGGCAGCGACGGATAATGTGATAGACGATGATTTGATGGATTTTGCAGCTACTGGGAATGATGAGCCAAAAACATCGTCACCGAAAAGGTGAGAATTTACTTATAATAATGGGGAAGTTTCCTATATTGAGATTTTTATTTCTACGTGAAGCTTATGTAATAGTAGTGCGGAAAATGTTACTTTTCCCACCACGCGGTTGCTGATGACCGAACAACGCTTTAGCGTTAGCGGCTCCTTCACCATTCTGCTGACGTCATTGGTGAAACGGTGAAATGTTCACACAGAGCTAATACGCAATTTTGCTAACGCGACTGCGACGCTGCTAAAATTCTGTATATACAGTGTGGTAATTTAAGTGTGCAACATATGGGAATCTTTTCAATGAATTGCAAAACAAAAATACAAATAGTGCCAAAAGTTGGTGCATGTTCGGTAATCGATTTAGGTGCACTTAGAATGATTGCAAGTCACACAGCATACAGGGTAGGTGAAAAAATATAGAAAATCGCTCAAGAGTAAAGTACCCTTATTTCAGAAAATTCAGCAAAATGTTATGAAGAAAACTTGTTTACAATTCAAAGTTATGCCTAAATACCAAAACATGGCCTCCTAAGACATTTTTAGTTTTTCATTTTTGTTCGTTAATAATTTCCCAATTTGTAATATTTCAAATACAAAATGTGCACATTGAATGGAAGTTTTTGAATATGCATATTATCATAAATGTTGTTTTACCTTGTTAAAAATATGGTTTGCGAAATTTCAAAGTTAAGCTGAATATCGTTGCAACAAACCTAAACTTTGTGATTCCCTAAAAAAAATTAAAATCTAAGTTAATTGCACAAATATGCTTGAATTTGAACAAAGATATGCTCAACTGATTTTGTTATGATAAACTTATGACAGTATTCAGGGTGAATATAAAAAAATACAGATTGGAAAATTATTCACGAACAAAATTGAAAAACTAAAAATGATCTTAGGAGGCCATGTTTTGGTATTTAGGCATAACTTTCAATTGTAAACAACTTTTCTAAATAACATTCTGCTGAATTTTCTGAAATAAGGGTACTTTACTCTTGAGCAATTTTTATATTTTTTGACCTACCCTGTATGCTGTGTGACTTGCAATCATTCTGAGTGCACCTAAAATGATTACCGAACATGCACCAACTTTTGGCACTATCAGTATTTTGGTCGTGCAATCCATTGAAAAGATTTCCATATGTTGCACACTTAAATGACCTCACTGTATATTGACTGCATTGAGACTTTATTTCAATATTGGCTACTTCATATGGAATTATATTTGTAATTGGATTCCCTTGTTTTTTTGATGTATGACAAATAGATATTCATCATCCTTATTAGTCGAAAAGTATAAACCAAATTATTTATGGATGCCTGATGAAATGACTAATATAATGTAAGATGAATACCTCCATTACTCAAAGTTGAATCTTGAAATGAATAGAATCAAAATAAAATTCTAACTTGAAGGGATCTTGAGAGGATATACATTGTTTCCAAAGAATCAGTAAGTTATTCCTGGCAACCGCGCCCAAAACCAGTTATACACCAAACCATGCTGATAGCTGCGAATTTATTGAGATTATTTTCCATTGTTCATTGTTGTTTACGGTTTCTTCTTAATTCACTGTCTAGTATTATACAAGGTGTTATCTAAGTATGTGGCCAAACTTCAAGTGGCGATTCGTTGGGTGATTCTAAGATGGAAAGTTCATATAACATTGGTCCTGAAATGCTTCGTTTTCAAGATACAGGGTGTTGAATTTGGAAGTATAGATTGTTGTTTTTCATGATAACCCAGTATAATAAACAGTCGCAAAATTTCAGAATAATACTCATTGAGGTTATTGGTTAATCCCAGGGCACATACATTTAAATTTGGAATCAAATCAAATTTTCATTATTTTCTCAGAAACTTAGGTGATATATAAAAATTTCATAGGGGTCAGTAAAGTTGTATTTTCAATTGTTTAATCTGATAAAAATATCTTATTTAGCATAAATACGGAAAGGTAAAGGTAATTACACCAAAAGAAACTCCTTGATACTGTTAACGAAATCTCCAAGTTTCATTGAAATTGGAAAATCGGAATTTTTCTCAGAATCACCCCTCGAAGTTTGGTCACATACTTGAATAACACCCCGTATATGCGCCGTTCTCGTTGTATTCGCACTCGTTGATTGTGATCTAGTTGCCGTGATTCAAGTTGAAATTTATCTCTATAGACTAATAAGTTCGTCAGAATTGTAATATTGCCGGATATCACTGATGGTGAGCCATTCTAATTTCATTTTCCGTCATTCAAAATTCACTCATTTTTCTGGAAATACTCATAATCATCATGAATAAGACTTCTGAAAAAGTGAAACGTTGATTTTTTTCCTTCGTTTTCAGTTCGGGCTTGTTCGGAGAACTAAAGTTCACACTCGATTCATCGTCAAAATATTTCTCTATTTGAATCATTTAATTACCATTATAGCTTGCAGAAGAGTAGTCCTAATCAGTGTGAAACTAATTTGGTGAAAATTCATCCAAAGGAAACTTCCCCATTCATCTACATCTAAGATATTTTATAATTTTGCTATTGGGCCATTGTGTAGTGTTGCTTGTGAATTATTTTTTATATGATAGCCGATTTGTTTTATTGAAAGTGATGTTGAAATTCAAAACTTCATCGAATAGAAGAATTTTGACGCGATTTTACCAAACTGAATGTAGTGTAGTTACTGAGAAAACTTCAAACACAAACGGAACAGGTGTTATTTTTATTAGAAAATTCATAGTTTTGATAAGCTCAAAATGCAAAAAATGCACAACTTTTGTGGAAATCTTATCTTTTTTTACCCAATAGAAGAACCAAAATTCATCTTTATCAATGTCGTAACTACAAGTTTGGTCACCTGACTGTCTTCTTTTCATTGGCACTGAATACGAATCCAATTACGTAGTTTTTCATTTCCATTTTACGCTACTGCTGATACTAATATAATTTAACCTTATATTAGTTCTTGATTTTTTTTTGTTTATTTTGTGTTTTATAATGCAGTTTTAAATTGAAAATAAGGTCTGAAGATAGTAAAATGTTTGCGGATTCCCGAAGACAAGTTCTATAACTCAACACATTGTGCCATACATATTACAAAGTATTTATAATTCATTACTAATATGTAAGCCATGTAAGATTAACTATTTCTGTAATAATAATCATTGATTCATTCATTAATTCATTTGCGGGAATATACTTTTTTTTTTTCATTTCATAGAAGAAAACATCTTTGTGCTTATTTAAAAAAATTGCATTTATTGAATGTTGATATATTTAGATTATTAGCTGAAAATTCAATTTTTTTTTAGTACAAGAAAACGAAAATTGTCAGAGGATGGCAAAGAAAATGAAAATGCGGCGAAGAGGTTATTGAAGAGGGTGAACGTTGATATGTTTCTGAACAATATTCATGCCGACACGAACTTTCATGTGAAGAAGTAATTATTCCAAAGCAAATGCTAATTCTTTGTAGTGTGAGTGATAGTTATATAGGATTATCGGATATTCCAAAAGGATTTCTGCATTCCAATTGCTGATTGATTGTTTTGTAAAAATGAACGTACGCGGTTTTTTCAAATGATAAAACATGCTCAGATAATTATCTGTATTACATTTTCAACTGATACTCTTTTTCCGATACATATTCGCGAAAAACTGAACCAAGTTTCATAACTGTGGTATTGTTATAAACTTGACAGAAATGTCAATCAAATCTTATTAAGTGTAAAATAGGAGTTTCTTAGAGGCACAAAAATAACCTTGGAACAAATATTGTTTTGAAAATTCATCGAAAATTTGTTATTTTATCAATAATTTTTGCTGATTTGACAGAAAGAAACTATTCAGTTATGTGGTTTCCATCGAATTTATAATATTTTCACATGATTTATGGTGGAAAACATTGTTTATATATTTTTACGGGTTTTTTTCTAGACTGTTGGAATGCAGAGTTCATTTGTTATCTATTTGCAAACCATATTTTTCATGGCATACCTGGAACAGTCGATTTATTTCAAATCTGTTATAAAGATTAAGTCGATTGATCAGCATACAACTTTAATTTTTTTATCATAGGAAAGTAAATCTGTACATAAAATTTTATTTATTACAATAAATCTATATGAAATATTATTTCTATGAATGAATGATTGTATTCCATTTTTGTCTAAACTAAATAATTACAAGGAAGGGAGGATATTTCATCTCAGCAAACGTACAGTCTTTAAATAAAATATAATCTCCAAACTTTACGCATCGGGTGTCACTTCACGTCTTGAGCTTCGCCACATTGCTATACTTTGAGCATAAAGATTCGACACTTCACGCATTATGAGTCGACACTTCACGCATTATGAGTCGACACTTCACGCATTATGAGTCGACACTTCACGCATTATGAGTCGACGCTTCACGCATCGGTCGTCGACGCTTCACGCATTAAGTGTCGGCACTTCACGCATCTGGCGTCGGCACTTGACAGTCGGCTGAAGAACATCCCGACCAAGGGTTCCAAGTGTGGCGGAACAGTTTGGGATCGGCATTTTCGATGTCTGTTCCTTCTTCTAATTGGTTGACGAGCACTGCCCTGTAGTCTACTAGGGCCCTCTTCATGCGTCGCACAACGCTAGGGAAGAACTTGGCCAGGTCGTTTTCCTCGCAGGGATCGCTGGGTATGTCGTACAAGCACAAGGAGCCGTCTGTGAGATGAAAACAGTATATTGAAAAGGAATATTCTCAGATATAATCATCAATATAAAACATGGATATACACCGTGTCCCAGCTAAAATGTCCCCCCTCCTGTAAAAAATCAACCGCGCAATCGAATGACTTGAAAGGACCCCGCACATTTAGTACGGAAAATGGCTTTCGGCTACTTCTTCTGAAAATTTGATATGTTTCAGATATTAGCGTCCTTATTGCACAGTCCAATTTACAGATCGATCCTATGACCAGTTTTCGAGCTACAGGGTCAATCATTTGATTTTCGCTGTTTAGAATATTTGGCGTCGATATGAATTATGTGCTCTAAGTCGTGATAAATCTTCAGTAGAAATAATCGCTCCACGTCTAATTTCTACCTCATGAATCCCTCTATTCGAATAGATAATAATATCACATACAGGGTATTGCATTCTCTCATGAAAAGGTAATAATCATGGGAATAGACAAATACTGAAAATATCAGAATTTCGATTTTTACTCAATCACTGAAAACTTGAAAACAAACGGCTAGAATAGATAAATTATTACACACTATGGATCTTGATCATCAACATGAGGATTTATATGATTTCTCCTGATACAATGTCCGGTTTGCCATACATAGGGTGATGACAATTTGAAAGCTTATAATTGATGTTACTGATGTACAAAATGAGATACATATCACGAATGGTTCATAACTGTTTATATAATATATCAGGGGGTTGGTGGGGGTATTTCATGAGACATTTAATTTTCCACTTCATATATTATATAAACAGTTATGAAAAATTCGTATGAGTTACGTCACTGTATGTGATATCATTATCTATTCGAATACAGCGATTCATGAGGAGGAAATTAGACGTGTAGCGTCTACTAAAGATTTATCACGACTTGAAGCACATAATTCAAATCGATGCAAAATACCAGCCAAAATCAAATGATTGACACCCTGTAGCTCGAAAACTGGTCATACGATCGATCTGTAAATTGGACTGTGTAATAAGGACGCTAATATCTGAAACATAAAATTTTCAGAAAAATTGGCCGAAAGCCATTTTCCGTACTAAATGTGCGGGGTCCTTTGGTCATCCATTATATTTGATGATGCTCACTCGAAATATGCTATTGAATAAATCGTAGATGTACAGGGTCACACCGAAGTGCACCTCAACTTTCTTATTTGAATAGGGACACCCAGTATATTATTCCATATTCAAGTAGAGTTCTTTATTACAAATTCAACAATGCCTGGTTTGATGGTATTTTTTCAAACGACTACGAAGATATGGCAAAAAATAAAATGATTCAATAAAAAATTTATGATTAGATTTTATCAATATAACACGATTAAAATCGAATGATGGGTGTCCTGCACATAACTACAGACCCGTAAAGGATTATCTTCGCCATAGGTTTGAAGAAAATCTAATAACCACCAATTGTCTCGATGGTGATAGCAACTGGCCAGCTCGGTCGCCAGACCTCACCCCACTTGATTTTTATTTGTGGGGCTACTTGAAACAACAGGTTTATGAGTCGCCAATTGTGGGAATGGAAGAAATGAAAGAGAAAATCACAAATTTATGCGCACAAATTGATCGCAACGTGATACATAGGGTCACAATGAACGTTATCAAAAGAGCTAGGGAATATTTGCAGCAGAATGGACGACATATTGAGCAGTTGAGAATTTAATTATTCTCTTTTCATTCGATTTCAATCGTGTTATATCAATAAAATCTAATAATATAAATTTTTGAATGAATCGTTTTATTTTTTCCATATCTTCGTAGTCGTTTGAAGAAATCCCATCAAACCCTACTGGCATCATCAAATATACTGGGTGACCAAATTTCAAGACATTCGATCGGGCGGTTGATTTTTTACAGGGGGGGACATTTTAGCTGGGACACGGTGTATATATAAAGAAATACATTTAGAATTCGCATTCTCCATGTGATGAAAATATCAATTCTTTCTCGGTCTATTCAACAGACAACTACTTTCCTGGCTATATGCCACGACGAACATTGAATTACATCTATTGAACATACACGATAAATATTTGAAAACAAAATCTTCTGAAGTAGAGAATTTGCATTCTCCCTCATATAAAGATATGCACAAAATATCATTCTGAATATTCAACAGGAAACAACTACTTTCCTGGCTATTTGCCACTTCGAACATTGAATTATATCCAAAAAGAGAGCATGAGAAATGAAAATCTTCTGAAATTGAGAATTGACATCATCTCTCAAATCGGATAAAATAATATGTATTATGTATTATGATATAAAAATATAATTTACCAATATGTTCAGTATTGAAATGAAAATTGAAATGTATATGAGAAGTAAACTTGTATAAACTCTGATCTTGATGAGCTTGGAACTTCAAAAAAAAAAATCATTCGTATCAGTGATATGGGAATTATATCTCTCACAAACAGGTTATATGACTTCACTCGAATAAACTCATTTCGAATATCAAATCCTCATCAATAACCTGAAGTCCAGTTATTCTTTCAGTCATTCTTCATGAAAGAGAAAGTCTTTACCACAATAGTTCATAAAATGAACGAAAGTGGTATATAACGAGAGAAAAACAACTACTTTCCTGGCTACATGCCACGCAGAAAATTGGATTACATCCTCCCGAAATCTATGTGATAATGATTTTGAGTTTCTCTCTTTTTGTGACCATTGTTTTCCACTTCGAGTATTTGGCTTTTTCCTAGTTGAAAATACGCCAGTCGGGCAACCAGCCACTCCCATCTCATCTGAAATGGAATCTTGTTTTGGAGTGCTTCTTTCCTTGCCAGGTGGCGTTCGCGTTCATTTCGCGGACGTTGAACGCCTCGTGT
The DNA here is from genome assembly GCA_918026855.4 of Phaedon cochleariae. Classification (NCBI taxonomy): domain Eukaryota; kingdom Metazoa; phylum Arthropoda; class Insecta; order Coleoptera; family Chrysomelidae; genus Phaedon; species Phaedon cochleariae. The sequence continues at coordinate 541,587 of OU896712.1, forward strand.
GGTATAAATGCTGAGATGCGTTTACGTTGGGTTGGGGCAGGTTCGCACCAGATAGCGGTCAAGAAGCTATCTGGGACAGCCCTGCACTGATGAGAGCCAATAGCTCGAAACTAGTCTGCAGATAGTCACGCGTTCCTGAACCACTTATGGCGCAGCTCGGCGTTTAGGAAGGAAACACTTGCGATTTTATTCGTCTATAGATTTCCGGAGAATGTAATCCAATTGCGTGGCATATAGCCAGGAAATTAGTTGTTTTTCTCTCGTTATCTACCATTTTCGTTCATTTTCTTGAGTTCCTCTCTTTTTGTGGAAAGAATACAGTATTTTTTCTGCAACCGACACAATTTCGTCTATTTTGATACCAAAATTAGCTCTTAAATTGACGTTTCTATTACTGACACAAAAATAGGTATGTTGCTAGGCAACATATTTAGTTCCTAGGAGCTTAAGTTGAATTTTATTTCCTAGTAGCTAAAGTTGAACTTTAGCTCCTAGGAACTAAAAAGGATCTACTGGAAGTCGTCAAGGTTGGTTATTTGGGTTGAGAGGCATACCTAATTTGTTTTCGATTTCAGCAGATTTGGCATTTCATACCCATGCTGGAGATATAAACACATTATTATAGTTTAGTATTGGAATTATAAATATCTCAGTTAAGTATTTTTGTTTTGATCAGGGAAGCCTTCAAGATTGAAACTTGCTTGATCTGTATTTCATTCGTTATTCTCGGGATGGATAACTTGTTTTTGAATAATCACGGCAAGCAATAGTTTTTTGTCTCAAACAACGATATTGTTTAGCTTCATTTGATTATCAAGTCAAACACAATGTAGTATGGAGAGGAATAAATAATCACTATTATCATTGTTGATATGCTCACTAACCTAACATTTTCCACGTCTTGTTCCTATAGCTAGCACTGGCGCGGTATTTGCGATTAGAGCACCTGGTCCATACACAAATATGTCACTCTGATATTGAAACTACAATTCGAACATCCTAGAAAACCTAACCTGCTGTTAATGCAGGTAGAATATTCTTACCACATGGATTATTTGTCAATATTTGTTGCATTGCATACATATGGCATGGCATTGGTGGTTACTTCACATGTTTATTTGAGTTAATTGTTTCGGTTGCAGAAAAAATAGCATGTTTCATTCGGATCAAAAGTGACTTTGTTCTACTCGCAAATTTTGCTTTCGCTCGGCTTCGCTAAACGCCCCGCCTCGCAAATGCAAAATTCGCTTGTCAAACAAAGTGTCACTTTTGACCCTAATAAAACAATCTACTATTAATGAGCTGAGTCATCACTTTGTTTATACTTTACCTGCGGGGTCACAGGGGTTCCTTTTGGCCTTTGGATCCAAGCACGTAATCGTCGAACTTTTCCTTATCCCCTCGTATTCTACCTCGGTGAGCGGAGAGTAGTTCACTTTACTGATTACCTTTCCTGCGGGGCTGTTGAGAACCGCGCTAGTATTGTAGGTTTGTTCTTCGATGTCATTGAGCACAATGTCGCCGTAGTATCCGTTGTATGATCCGTTTTGGTTGGCCCCTTCAAATAATCGTGTATTATATTGATATATTGGAATGGAAATTCACTCAAGATCGTTTGTTATTTTTGAAGAGAGTAGGCAAAAGGAGATGAAAATTGTGGAAAAACGAAACTTGTAGAATACGTAAATTGTATGCTTGCAAAATATGACCATCTGGAAGTTTCCATTCGTTATTCTAAAAAATATTCACTAGGGCAGTAGTTGAAATTTGGTTTGTTAGCTTGTTAATTTTTTCAAGAGACCGAGACAACAAAAATTTACAAAGATATTCTGAATGTCAATCTCAAAGAGATCGAATACCTTAATTTTGTATTCATCACGAAATTTTTCGTGCTATAGAAATTATAGGCCATATTCATTACACTTGCTATATTACTACTAAAAATCCATTCATAACTTATCACTTACCGACTATCAGCTTCCAATTGTAGAATCTCAGTGCAGCATTTCTCGTCTTTTCATCTAAGTTGATCACAATATCGTTCCTCGCTGAGGGCAAATCGTACGCCTGTTGATACAAAAAAATCATTCGATAGCTCACACATTGATCTATTTTCAAATTTTTGCTTCTTTGACTGACCCCGTATAAAAGTTCTCGACGTTTACTAAACAATAATTGAAGTTGTAGGTTGAGAAACTCAAAAGTATCTAATCTTTCAATTTAATATCAAAGGTAGTACCGATATTTTAGATTTTCATTTCAAATAAATAATTGTGTATCTAAAGTACTATATGTAAACAAAGGAGTTCCCCAAGGATCGGTGTTGGGCCCAATTCTGTTTCTTTTATACATTCAGAACATTACAAAAATAAATTTAATAGGAAACTATGCCATATATGTACGTGACACAGAACTTTTATGTGAAAACAAAAACCCTGTAATTTTAGAAAACATCATGATTGAGGATTTGAAGAAAATAGAAGAATGGCTATACTCCAATCTTCTTTCCCTCAATTCTTATAAGACACACTTTATAACTTTCCATCGAGGAAATTAACTTAATATTGATTTGAATATCAGAATATTAAATGAAAGATTGGAACAAACACCTGGGTATTTGGATTGATGAAAAGTTAACATGGGACAAGCATATCCGCATGCTCAAAGAAAAAATGTCTCTCATAGTTGGTGCCCTAAGAAGATGTCCAATGATAACTTATCCCAAATATAGCAAATACCGTTCTATACTCTCACATCCTTAGTAAAATGAACTATCTCATAAATATTTGGGGTTCATGTTCCAAGAAAAATTTCAACAAAATATCTGTACTATATAAAAAAGCATTGAAAGTACTGTATCGTCTTCCATAATATGACACCTCATCAAATCAACTTTATGAAGAAACCAATACATTTTCTTTGGAAAAGCCACTATCTGATGAATACTCTCAAAATTTCTTTTGATATTATCAACAAACACCTCAAATCTAACTTTATATTGGTAAGGAATTCTCAAATCCATGAACATCATACTAGTCAATATGACTTGTTTCATCTTGATGCTGCTAATTCTACACTTGGCCAAAAAAAGTTCACTCACGGAGCTATCTCAAAATTCAATAAATTACCTGATGATATCAGCAGTTGCACAAATATCACCCAATTCAAAATTAAGGTTAAGAAACATATCCTCTTGCAAAGAGAAAATCAAACTTCACTAATTTATTTCATCATCTCATAATGTACTTTTCATGAGCTTTCTGTTTTATTATTATTTTTTTTGAATCTGTTGTTTATTTCAATAACTTAGATTTAATAACGCATGACTATAATCTCATACCAGATATGAATCTGTCTGATTATTCATGTTATTTCATTGTAAATCTCAATAAAATATATTCATATTTATGAGATGCAATGTAATGTTCATAGCAAAGAATGAAATAAATATTATCATTATTATTATTATTATTATTATTATTATTATTGTTGTTACGACAGCTTGATGCATAGTAAATTCCCTAATGACATTGGAACCGAGAAATAAAAGCAACAAGCTGAAGTATGATGTCAATCGAGAAATATTTCCAGGAAAAATAGTATCACGAGTTGTATTCACATGACTATTTCATGATTGAATCTGTCAATAAATGATGAAATAGAAATACGTGCTGTCTAAATTGAATACTAATTATAATCCCCTATAAGCCCATGGGATTGAAAAAATATCATAATGTCAGATAATCATCATTTTGGACAATTAACAAGAATATTATCAGAAAGTAAAACGAACCCTTCATCTCTGATCTTACCAAAGTAGACCACTGGTCGATCCCGTCCAAATCAGAATCCACTAACCCAATATCCGCCCCAGCGGCCGAATACAGGGTGGGCAGCCAATCGGTCACGTGCATCAGGTCAGTGGACACCCTCGCCGCCTGCACCAGAAGGGGGCTGTGAATAAATAAATTAGTGAATAAACAAGGGACACAGAGCTACCACGTGTATAGGAGGTCAAAATAAGTTGATTGGAAACCCTTCTAACAATTTCTTTTAGATTTCTTCAATTACCAAAAGGAAAGTAATCTTCTGAAATACACTATTGCCAAATTTCATCAAATTCGTTTCACTTGTTTTTGAACAGCGTACAAAAATACATAAATAAATTGGGTCCAATCAATTTATTTTGACCTCTTTTATACGTGGTAGCTCTGTGTCCCAGCACTTTTGGGGCACCCTGTATATTTCAGATATAACCCAATGGGCACACGTACGTTTTGTAAACGTTTAATCAACGTAGATCAGGTTGAATAGACGTTTATGGTTGAGGAATTCAACGTTGATATATGGTTGAAGAGAATAACGTTAAAACTAAACGTTTAATACACGTATTGAAAACGATATGTCCTAACGATCCATGAAATTCGTACATTTATAAAACGTTTCCCCAAAACGTTAGACAAACTCTTGAGATGAACGTTTCTTCAACGCGAATCCTTCATTATTTTCTAACTGATAGTGGGGAAAAACGTGAATAAAACGTTATTTGACAATATTTTCCAGCCTTCATTTGACAACGTTTATTATACCTTGTTGTTAAACTATTTTTCAACTGCTAGCAGTTATATAACGTTCATTCGAAACGTTTGTTGAACCCTTGGAATGAACGCCATTCTTTCAACTAAAATCAACTGCTGGTCAAGAAATCAACGTGTTAAAAATGTTTTTCAACAACTTTTCTCCACCGTTTTTTTGTGTAATAAATGTTGTTATCAAACTATTTTTTACATTTTGGTGGAAGTGCTCACGGTTATGTAACGCTTTTTGATAACGTTTAATGAACTCTTAAATCTGACGTTTTCCCAACGTGAATCTTTTACCATCATTCAACAGTCAGTAACAGAAACAACGTGATGAATACGCTTTCCAATAACGTTCCTCAACCATTACTCAGTAACGTGTGATTAATGCCTACATTTTGGTATAAGTGCTCACGATTATGTAACGTTTTTTGGTAACGTTTAATGCTTAATGAACTCTTAGAACTAAAGGAGGCAGGATAGCGTTGATATCTTCTACCTCATGACAATTTCGAATTGTCATCATGCTTATGACGAACCTGTAGACGAACGCCACTCCGCGCACGCCGCCCTCGAAGGGCGTGTCCTTGAGGCCGCGGAGGGGGTGGTTGCTGCCCCAGTTGCGGCCCAGCGGACCCACTGTGGGGGCGCCGTTGTCGCTCACGAAGACCACGATGGAGTTGGGCAGGATCTGCTTGCGGTCGAGGGCCTCGACTAGCCGACCCACGCTGTCGTCCAGCTTCGATACCATCGCTGGAAAATTTGTAAGGAACAATCATAAAAAATATAATTATACAGGGTGGTGCATTAGTGCGTCGAAGCTCGATTGCTCGAGTTCTATGACAGCTAGAAACTCGATTCAAAAACGAATTTGAATGAGACAACAAGGTCCATAACTAGAAATTATTGCCACATATACAGGAGGCACCGAAAAAAATCTAGAGGATCAGGATTCCTTTTTGAAATGGAATGCCCTGTATGTTAGCTTATTTTTCGAAGCATCCCTGTGACCTCCAACAACTCCTATAATAATGTTGACTATATCTCGATCATTTCAAAGTTATTATTACTTTTATTATTGCATTTTCTACTTCTGTTTAGTTTGACTAACCATAAAAGCTACTATTTATTTTCTTCTTCTTTTTAGTTTGGCTATCTTTATGAAAGCGTCTTTAATAACCTACTTTTTCGAAACACTTCATTACAAATCTCGTTCTACATATTGAATCCGCCATCTTGAATTTTCTAATTATGACTGAGGAATCATGATCTCCGACCCCGAAAACCCACAGATACCAATTTTAAATAGAATCGGATCATAATTAATCAACTCATATACCATATATTGGATCTGCCATCTTGAATTTCCAAAATTTGACGAAATAATCATAATCTCCGAACCCGAAAACTCCCACATACCAATTTTGAACAGAATCGAATCATAATTACAAAAGTCGTCCGCGATAACAGATCAACCATCTTGAATTTTCAAATTTTGAAGAATGAATCAAAATCTTCGACCCCAAAATTCTCCAGATACCAATTTTGAATCGAATCGGATCATAATTACAAAACTCGTCCGCCATATTCGATCCTCCATCTCGAATTTTGACAAAAGAATCATAATCTCCGACCCCATTAACCCCCAGATACCAATTTTGAATAGAGTCGGATTATAATTATAAAACTCGTCCGCCATGTTGGATTCGCCATCTGGAATTTCTCAATTTTTTCTCCTATAAGAATCTTCTGACAATAACAAAAATAAACATTCATTTATATATTATATATAGATGTTCGTTGATGCGGTGGTTATACATTATCCCTGTCAGACCAATATAGTGTGACCAAGATCAGAGTCCCACCTAAAAGTGGGTATTTATCCTAAGGGTATTTATTTGAGTTAGTACGTTCTGAGTTGTTATTTGTATTTGTTCCTTACATGAAAAATAGAATAGGTTTTTTATTTTACAAGTTGAAAATTATGTTATTGTTCCCTACACAAGACTCGCAAGAGTTGTCTTTTTGTTTTTCAAGTTCGTTGTTCCTTGTTCCTCTGTCATAAGATAGGGGTCGGTTTTTTTATGAATAAGGAATATTTTGTTTCCTAAGTAGGTACAGTTTTTTTAAATATAGATGTCCTTGTTTATTGTAGTTTTTTGTCAAAGGTGTCATTTCTGTAGTACCAGATTACCACATACCAGATCCCAGACCACTGGGAGTGAGTTCATGAAGAGTTGTTCAATCTAAACATTGTTTTTGTCAAAGTTTTTGGTTGTTTAGATGGTTGTCAAATTGAAAAACCTGTTTAAGACATTAAACTTGCAAAAATAGTGTAATAAATAGCAATTTTCCCCAGCTCCTAGGTAAATACCCTCAATGATAAATACCCGGGTATCACCCATCACTATACACCCAATTAATTGCAGACCCTAATTTGAACTCGTAGAAAAATAATCATAAAAATTCGTAAACATAAGAGCTAGTTGCAGGTGATTTATTGTACGGATGTGAACGATTATTGCTCGATGATAGCTCGTTCGCCTTGATCTTGAATGAGTAGTTTATTTTCTGACACCGACCTCAGATGAAATAAACTCATTAGGTACGCAGTAATAATACGTTCACTCTCTATAATTAGTGGTAATAGCGGTCGATCTGGTTGAAACCAGTGACCCTGGAACGTTGGATTCAGTCAAGTCGAAATTGATGAATGAATATCCTAGCCTATACAACTAATAACTAGGTAGGCAGAAACATTCTTGCTTTTGAAACTGGGCGTCAATTGAAACGTTAATAGTGAAATTTGGCATCAAGTTTGACTTCTCGTAATTTCTAAAATATTGAACCAATTTTGAATTGCCGCCCAGATTCTGAATGCCTCTTTCATCGTCTTTCGAACCGTTCCTTACAGCTTCTTTTAAATTGATCAGGACCCGTGATACAGAGTGAAACAAAGTTTCGTGCATTTTGAAAAATATTTCTCCGCCCCCCCATTTTGTCGGAAGACCACGATGCTCATATTTTATTCGGGCATTTCATAAATAGCAACCATACCTCGGGACGTTTTCGAGTTTTTGCCAAAAACCACTGTGGTTTCCGAAAAATTTTTTTTTTGTATTTTTTTAAATGGACTAATTTTAGAGGAGTTCCATAAATGAATGCTTTTATGCATTCCAGGAAAGCGTTGGAGCAGATATGTATACCAGGTTACTCAAAAACAATCAATAATTTATTACTTCGCAGTCTATGATAAAAGTTGTCTACCTTAGTGAGCAGTAAATCAACACATCTCATCAACAAAAACAAACAACGATACCTTGTTTCTATAACAACGTATTGTTGAAACAATGTAGGTATGCATATAGAGGTTATATCAATTGCCAATTTTCATGAAAACGTCAGTGTAATTCGGGTCCTAAAAAATTTAAAGATGCCTCGTTCAAATCGGGTCGAAATGGAAAATATCGTTTGGTAAGATCATTATAGTGATATAAACTATAATTCAGTACAGATAATTATTATTTCAGGTTACGACGATTAGGATATACCCAAACTCATTTAAGTACCATTTTCAATAAGTCAGTCATGACAATAAATAGACTCTGATTCATCGTTTTGAAGATACAGGTAATCAGGCCCTTTGAAAAAAATGCAAAAACATTTTTTTTTCGGAAACCACAGTAGTTTTTGGCAAAAACTCGAAAACGTCCCGAGGTATGGTTGCTATTTATGAAATGCCTGAATAAAATATGAGCATCGTGGTCTTCCGACAAAATGGGGGGGCGGAGAAATTCTTTTCAAAATGCACGAAACTTTGTTTCACCCTCTGTATCACGGGTCCTGATCAATTCAGAAGATAAGAAACGGTTCGAAAGACGATGAAAAAGGCATTCAGAATCTGGGCGGCAATTCAAATTTCGTTCAATATTTTAGAAATTACGAGAAGTCAAACTTGATGCCAAATTTCACTATTAACGTTTCAATTGACGCCCAGTTTATGTTGTTTTTTTCAATCTGGGTATTTTTCGAGTGCATTCTCGAGTGGATCGTTCTTACCTTTTTACTTCTAGAATGTAGGGAACAGATATTCAATATTCCGAGGTGCCATTACCAGAAAGTATTTTCTACAGGGTGTTGCGAAATTCGACCGACAATGCTTGACAGGTGATAGCCCTGGTGATTTCATAATCACTGAGAAAGGGACATACGGTATTCAAGTGATCAGTTCTCGAGATACAGGGCGTTAAAACTGAGAAATAAAAATAGTTGTTTCGCAATATCTCAAGAAAAATTCAATTTAATATATTCAACTTCGGTATATGGTTTGAATGGGTCATTTTTTGACCAGGAAGCTATTCCGGACATTTTATCCAGTGGTGCCCTACAGGGGGATGTGGCAACTTTTCCTCCCATATTTTCTACGCCGCTGCATTTTCAATTATTCCCAATTCCTCGAATTCATTGTTCAATTTTATTCAAAAAATGCATCACCTTCAACTGAGCTGAAATGAACAGTTTTCGAGATATTCGACCCAAAATAGAAGATTGCATAGTAATATTTCATCATTTTCAGTAGTAGAAAATTGCCAAAATATTTTTCTGGTGTTGAGTAGATTAGGTACTATTCAGATCTCATTCTGTAGCTGAACAGAAATAGTTATTCCACGCATAAAGAGAAAACAAAAATTTTTGTAATCTACTACTGAAGAAGATGAAAAATTACTATGCAAACTTCTATTTTGGGTCAAATATCTCGATAACTGTTCATTTTAGCTCAGTTAAAGATGATAATTGAACAATCAATTCGAGAAATTGAAAATATATAATTAGTGGCGTAGAAAATATGTGAGGAAAAGTTATCACAACCCTCTGTAGCGCACCTCTGGGTAAAATTCTCGGAATGTCTTTCAGGTCAAAAAATTAACCATTGATGATGAAACCATATACCGAATTTGAATGCATTATATTCAATTTTTCTTGAGATATTGCGAAAAACCTATTTAAACTTCTCAACTTCAACGCCCTGTATCTCGAGAACTGAACACTTAAAGACCGTATGTCCCTATATCAGTGATTATGAAATCAAGAGGGCTATCACCTGTCAAGCGTTGTCGGTCGAATTTCGCAACACCCTGTATATCCGAATTTATTTTGAATAGGTAGATTAAAAATTGCAGGCTGAAATTCGCTGAGGGATCAAAAACAACTTTAGTTCCGTGGTTATAATGTACGATTTCATGGTTTGTTTAATCTATGATGCACTCAATCTCTTAGTAATGAAAAAAATGCCCATCAGAAGAAGTAAAAAAAAATAGTGAATACGAAAAATGGGTTCAAAAAACTATATCAATGGTGAATATTAGTATACTTAACTTCATATACTGTTTAAATTATTATTCTACAACAAGATAAAAGGTCTGATTTGTTATTCGTTTGAACCGGGTAGTGCTTAGAGTTTCAAGGCTCATGGGTACGTAGAATTTGGCCTTGTTTCTGTAAAGTTTTTGAACTGAATGTAGTAAGTTACGCCTAGATTGCCTTTTTCGGCTGATTGGACATACCTTCTAGAGAACCCTGAATAATCTGAAGAAACCATTTGCAAAATATTAACTTGATGAAAATATGATGGATACGTATGTGATGAAATCGAAATTTTGGCCTAAGAAACCTAGAAGATCAGGGAAGGAAGTGATATTTTTTCGCACATTTCAAGCTATATAATATGAAGAATCTAAATTAAAAGGTCAGGAGAAAATACTTTTGAAATTTCTTGAAGTCACCCTTGAAGACTTCCCCAGAGATATCTGTTATTTCAGTTATATCTTCAGCTCACAGACGTAGGGTTTTTGAGCTCCTTTCAAAGCGAGTTAGCCGCTAGGTATTTTATTTATTTCCTCTTGCCTTGGCAACATTGTGCTGAATGCTGAGAACTAACAAGACCACGCCCTTAATGCGTGCGCCGTGTTGTCTTGTTTACCGATTCAAATGTCCTCTAGTGTGTATTGATATAATTATTGTTTTCACAAATGTATTGAGTATAAGCAATACGCCACAACACATGAGGGAGTATTTTGAGAATTAATTTTTCTAACAATTCCCACGCTTCATGTTAATAATGAGTATGCGTTGTTCAAAATCGTTGAATTTCAAAGCTCATTTCAAACGTAGGTACCGTCTTGGCTGTCATTTGCTGTTTCGTTATTGGTCGGATAATCTTCGACTTCCATTAATGAAGCAAGGTTGTCCAGGTCACCAATTATAATCAAGTTATCAAAAATATGTTAGAGTCATGTCGTTGAATGAAACATAATAGGAGGGAGCCATGCTTCTATAGTTCATTCTCGACTTTTTCGAGCAACCAGCTTGTCTAAATATTTCTTGTATACTCCATAACGAAATATCATGTACAATGTTGGAGACTTGGCAACATTGTGCTGAATGCTGAAAAGTGACAAGACCACGCCCTTAATTCGTGCGCTGTTCCGGCGTTTATTCCCTGTATATACTTGTTGTCGTTATCCCCTGTATATTTTAAGAATGTTCGATTTACCGGGGGAAACATTTGAGAATGATGATGTCAATAAAATAATATTGTAATATGTCAGAAAAATATCAGAATAAAAAAGTTACGATTTGCGATAAAGTATTGTAATTCAATTAAGTCTGTAACAAGCCGTTACATTGTGGTCCTTCGACTGTTGAATGAACCAAGATATGGATGCTGGTGAACGAAACAAAAGGATAGGAGCAGGAATAATAAGCTTACCAGCGGAATTCGAATGGCCTGATAGATTTGGAAGAGGTATTGGTGCGGTGGCCTCTCAAGTAAATGAAACCCATTCCACCATCAGAAAGGAAACCTCTAACAAAGCCAAATCTACAAGAACTAAGTCCGCTGTGAGTACTAAATCCAATGTTAGTGCCAGAGTCCTCCAGAAGAAACTAAACTATGAAACAGAAAAGAGGCGCCAAGAGATTGAAATGGAAAAAGTGAAACTGAATAGTCAGCTACGATTGCTTCAGCTAGAGCACGAAATACAAGAAGCTGAAATCCTAGATCGTGAAGAGAATAATCAGAGTCAACGAGCGGAGTCTATTGGGGAGCAGGGTTTACCCAGAGTACAAGAATGGGTGAATCAACAAGACAATTTTCAAAGACAAGAAGAAGCTGCATATGTTGAAGGAAGACGTCAGAGTATCCAGTACTATGCTGCTGAACGTCCAGGTACGCAAGCACAAGTGGAACATCGAGACTTCTGTGATGACCTAGATAACCCAGACAGTGGAAATCGTTCAAGTATAGCTGCCAACGACGCAGGACTGCTCAGTTTGCCAAATATTATTGAACGTCCAGGTATGCCAGTCAACGTCGAACGTCCAGGTGAGCGAATAATCGATTTTGTCCATCCAGGTGAGAATTCAGGTGAGGGCAATATCAGTCAGGAAAAGGTAGTAAATAATCCATCATCTGAAATCCATTTATTATGTCAGACAATCGGTGACTTATTGAAGACAGTTCATCCAGGTGACACATTTCAGAAAAATTTATTAGCAAGGCAAATAATTGATAAAGATTTTCCGATATTTTATGGAAATCCTGAGGAATGGCCATTATTCCAGGAGCAATATGAACGTGTATCCAAAATGTGTGCATTCAGCAATGAGGAAATTATGGTCAAATTGAGAAAATGTTTAAGAGGGGATGCGAAATCGGCAGTATCAGGTATGATGCTTGCTAGTGAAAATGTTCCTTCGATCATGGAAACACTGAAGATGAGATTTGGCCGACCTGATATTATAATTGAAGTATTAATCTCTAAAGTTAATAGTTTTTCATATATGAAAGATATCAACATTGAAAAAATTATTCTATTTTCGAATGAAGTCAGAAATTTAGTAGAAACAATGAAAAGTTTGAAGTCAACTGGTCACATGCACAATCCCCAACTTTTAAAGGATATGTCCAACAAGCTTCCTGATGTTTTAAAACTTAAATGGGGTGAATTTTTATTCAGTAGGCATCAAGAAGGAACGGCAGCTGATATAGAGAGCTTTTCTTTGTGGTTGGCTGAAATGGCGAATGCGGCATGCTATGTTTATTCCCAGAAAAAATATGAAGAGCCTTCGAAAAATTACAAGAAACCAAATCCACAACAGAGGTATGCGGTTTTGAGCACAACTGCGAAGGAGCCGAAAGAAACGACCTGTATATATTGTGAAGATGGCCATCACAGAATTTCGAATTGTGAAAAACTGAAGTCTGATGACGTGGACACACGGTGGGAAATCGTCAAAGGTAAACAGCTTTGTTTCTCTTGTCTAGGTATAAATCATCAAAAACTAAGATGCAAGTACAAAAGAGAATGTGGTACTGATGGCTGTAAATTGAAACATCACAAACTTTTGCATAACAACAATTTTCGTAGAAAGGAAGAAATAAATGCAGAAGTTCATAACATCTCTACGCAATCATCGTCAGATTCAGAAGTTGTTATGGCCGTGCAACAAACTAATCAAAATATTCTGCTGAGAATGATTCCTGTGAGTATTCATGGACCCACTGATGTTGTACACACTCTAGCACTCTGTGACGAAGGATCCACAGTTAGTCTGTTGGATAATGAAATTGCTAAGAAACTGGGATTGAGAGGTAAGAAAGAACCACTCTGTATTAAATGGACTGGAGATATTTCAACCAAATTAGAGTACTCAGAATGTCTAGATCTGAATATTTCTGGTGAAACTGGTTCCAAAATAATGATTTTGAAAAATGCTCATACAACTGATAACCTTTCTTTGCCATTACAAACTATTCAGATGAAAGATTGGCAAGATTATCCGTATATTAATAATCTTCCAATCAAAGACTTTGTAAATGAAAGGCCAATGTTGCTGATAGGTCAGGACAACATTGATCTCATGATTCCCAGACAGATTAGAACTGATGCCGATAACAGAAGAGACTCACCGATTGCTACAAAATGTCGTCTAGGTTGGTCCCTTCATGGTAGAAATGGAAAAGAAAGGCGCTACAAAACGGTAGAATCCATGCACCTTTGTAATAAAGGGAATGAAGACGAGAACCTGCATGACCTAGTGAAGAATTCATTATCTCTTGAAGCCTTTGGAGTGTTGCCAGTAATGAATAAGTTCAGCAGAGAAGAGAGAGAAGCACTGAATACTATGAAAAACACAGCTCGACGGGTTGAGGGTAGGTTTGAAATAGGTCTTATCTGCAAAAATCAGAATACTTAATTGCCGGAGAGTAAAACTAATGCACATCAGAGATTGAAATGTATGGAAAGGAAGTGTAGCAGGAATGAAGAATTTGCGAGAGCATACTGTACAAAGATAGAAAGTTATTTAGAAAAAGGGTACTTGAAGAAGCTGACACCAGAAGAAGCAAAGATTGAACCGCCACATACTTGGTATTTACCACACTTTGCTACATCTAACCCAAATAAACCAGGAAAGATACGCTTGGTATTTGATGCAGCCGCCAAGTCACAAGGAGTGAGTCTTAATGATAAGCTTATGGCTGGACCGGACTTACTACAATCACTTGTCTCTGTTCTCATCAAGTTTCGTCAAAGAAAATATGGCTTCACTGGGGATGTTAGAGAAATGTTCCACCAGGTGATGATCAGACAAGACGACCGGTGTGCTCAAAGACTATTGTGGAGGAACCTGAATACCGCAATAGAACCTGAAGTTTATGAAATGCAAGTCATGACCTTCGGAGCGACATGTTCTCCTGCATGCGCACAATTCATAAAGAACTTGAATGCAGAGGAGAAGAGCAAAACACCAGACATTTTGGATGCTATCACAAAGAAATTCTACGTGGACGACTATTTAGACTCTACAGATACAGAAGAGGAAGCCGTCAGCAAAGCTATGGAAGTAAAAAGGGTAATGTCATTAGCTGGATTCGATGTTGTCAATTGGACTACTAATTCACAGGAGGTAGCGCGAATATTCTCAGCAGATTCAACGAACAATAAAGATATTTCAGCGACTAATCAATCAGCACAGAAGGTGTTAGGCATTTGGTGGAACTCAGTAGATGACGACATTTGCTTCAAACTGAAACTTGACGACGACTTGGATAATAAAATAACAAAACGAAAAATTTTGAGAATTGTCATGTCAATTTTTGATCCTTTAGGCTTTCTATCATTTCATACCGTGGGTGCAAAGATTCTTTTGCAGGAAATTTGGCGGACAGGTGTAAACTGGGATGAAAATATTCCACCCAATTTAGGAAAGGTTTGGATGGAATGGAAAGAAGAGCTGAAGACTGTTGTGAGAATGAAAATTCCAAGGTGTTATTCCCATTTCATACCATCTGCCAGATCCATAGAACTCCATATATTTTGCGATGCTAGTGAAAAGGCCTATTCTTCTGTGGCCTATTTGCGAGTAGAATATGAAGGAATCGATACAGCTTTGGTAATGGCAAAGACAAGAGTAGCCCCGCTAAAGCCACTTTCCATACCTAGGTTAGAGCTGCAGGCGGCTGTATTGGCTACGAGATTAGCAGAAACGTTGAAACAAGAAATAGAAATTGACATAGGAAAGATATTCTTCTGGTCTGACTCCTCCTGCGTTTTGAAATGGATAAGAAGCGATGGAGGTCAGTACAAACCTTTCGTGGCTCATCGTATAGGAGAAATCCAAGAGAAAACACAAATTTCGGATTGGCACTGGATTCCTACGGAGATAAACATAGCCGATATAGCCACTCGACAACATATGAACCGTAAAACCTGCGTCACTTCGACAATTTGGTTGAACGGACCCTCATTTTTGAAAGACCCAGTAGAAAAATGGCCAGAAGAAGTAAAAATTTCAAAGTTGTCTGAAAGTCAACGAGATAATCATGACTTGGAAGATGATTGCGAGTTGAAGAATGTATTCACTGGAACCATTTCTTTGGAGAGTGAGGCAATTTTACCAGAAATTACGAGGTTTTCTAAATGGCTACGTTTAATACGTTCTACAGCTTGGGTGTTGAGGTTCACTGAAATATTGAAAAGTCGAGTGAGAGGAACTTGCTGTAACCCAATAAGTGGATTCATGACTGTGGAAGAATTGTCGAAAGCTGAGAAATTGTGGATAAAGAAGTCACAGATGGAAAGTTTTGAAGAGGATATAAGAATTTTGAAATCGGGTAAGATATTGAAGAAAAATAGTCGAATTCGAAAACTTAGTCCTGAAATTGATGATGATGGTTTGCTGATTCTGAGTGGAAGAACGAATTTAGCCACCTGTTTAGATGCCCAGACGAAAAAGCCTTTCATCTTGTGCCCAAAGCATCCATATACTAAATTATTACTTCAATTTTACCACGAAAAGTTCGGACATTCTGGAGTTGAAAGCATTTTAAATGAAATTAGACAAAAATTTTGGATTATCGATGGTCGAGCTGCAGTGAAAGTTGTCAGAAAAAGCTGCCAAAAGTGTAAAAATAATGATTCTGTACCAAAACCTCCGATCATGGGACAGTTACCATTAGTTCGTTTAACGCCCTGTATTAGACCTTTTGTAAACGTGGGGATGGATTGTTTTGGCCCTTATTCAGTAGCAGTAGGAAGAAGAAGAGAGAAAAGATGGGGCGTGCTATTCACCTGCTTAGCAGTTAGGGCCGTACATCTAGAAATTATTTCTACAATGTCCACAGATTCAGCAATAATGGCAATTCGCAGATTCATTGCCAGACGAGGAAATCCTCAGACAATATTCTGCGACAATGGGACCAACCTGAGAGGAGCAGCAGAAGAACTACGGCGTGCCCTCAAAGAACTTGACCAAAGCCAAATGATAGACTTCTCTGCCAATAGAAAAATAGATTTTCATTTCATTAGTCCAGGAGCTCCTCATATGGGTGGGGCTTGGGAAAGACTAATTGGATCAATTAAGAAATCTCTAGGTGTCGTTGTACATCAGCAATCATTGAGAGAGGAAACTTTGGCCACTCTTTTCGCTGAAGCTGAAAATATAGTGAACTCTCGACCACTAACGTATGTATCCGTTGACCCAAGGGATCCAGAAGCTCTTACGCCAAATCACTTTCTAGTTGGATATGCGCACACTGAAGGATCACCAGGTGAATTCAATCCTGGAAACTGTCTCAGGAAGGAATGGCGCAAATCTCAAATGCTAGCCAATGGATTTTGGAAGAGATGGGTGAAAGAGTACCTACCTACCTTGAACAAACGAAAAAAATGGACTGATGACCAAAGTTCAATAAAAAATGACGATATTGTCCTCATCGTTGATGAAAACTCACCGAGAAATCACTGGCAAATCGGGAAAATTGCAGCTGTGTATCCAGGTCCTGATGGAAGAGTACGTGTTGCAGACGTACAAACTAGAAGAAACACTTACAAGAGACCAGTGACGAAGTTGTGCAAACTAGATGTTAGAGTTGAAGAATGATTCTTCACCGGGGGGAGAATGTTCCGGCGTTTATTCCCTGTATATACTTGTTGTCGTTATCCCCTGTATATTTTAAGAATGTTCGATTTACCGGGGGAAACATTTGAGAATGATGATGTCAATAAAATAATATTGTAATATGTCAGAAAAATATCAGAATAAAAAAGTTACGATTTGCGATAAAGTATTGTAATTCAATTAAGTCTGTAACAAGCCGTTACATGCGCCGTGTTGCCGCGTTTACCGATACAAACGTCCTCTAGTGTGGATTAATATAATTATTTTTTACACAAATGTATTAAGCATAAGCAATAAGCCACAACACATTATAGGGAATATTTTAAGACAATTGATCTTTTATTGTTGATTAGGAATGTTGTTACCAATGCATAATTGAAAATTTATGAATTATTTTGAATAACTAATATTCCTGATGTTCAAAATCGATATTTCAACATATGTCAACTTTGCTATATATGGCTAGTCGTTTGAAA
Source organism: Phaedon cochleariae (assembly GCA_918026855.4). Lineage (NCBI taxonomy): Eukaryota > Metazoa > Arthropoda > Insecta > Coleoptera > Chrysomelidae > Phaedon > Phaedon cochleariae. The sequence continues at coordinate 559,105 of OU896712.1, forward strand.
ATTACCGTGGCATAATTATGATTTAAGCACCTTAAAATCAACCGAAAAATTCGATATGATATTCGAGTGATGATTCTACTTAAGGAAAAAAAATTGTCCACTCGCCTAAACGAGTTTTGGTAGAGATTTGTTCGACAAATTTCGAAGATATTCTTATATACCTGCGTAAGTCCTCCTGTTGGAATCCTCGACATGCCCGAACTTGTCCACCGTTTCCTGCGGCGCTTCCAGGGGCTTCCCCTCGTTCGCCGCATGCGTCGCCAGGTGGGCTAACATGAGGAAAAGGGGCTTCGAAGTGTCGTGCTCCTCGATGGTCTTCACCGAATAGTCGGTGAAGGCGTCGGTGGCGTATTTTCCCGTTTCCTCGAACGCCGGGACGCCATCTTTGTGAAGGTCGAAACCCGTGTAGTCTTTGTCATTGAACTGGGGGAATATACAGGGTGAGTCGTTTTTAATTCTGAGAAAATTAGGGGTTTCATCTCTTGGAGCGCACGAAAGGAAATTCCTATATTGTTCGGGGAACATCGTGCGTACCTATAGGGAGGTGTTGGAATTGTTTTTAATTTTCGGAGGCTATGTTCAAGAAGAAACTCTATGAAAAATATTTCTTTTCAGAAGTACGAAATATCGAATTTTTTTTTGAAAAAAAGGAAATATGATTGGAAGAATATGTGGCTCTGTGGCGTTGGTGAAATGTTCACAAGATGAATCTTTTTTATATCTCTAAGTAGTCTAAGTGATAACAAGTCGATTTTCACGCAAACATATAGTTAAAAAAAAATACCTAATACTCCGACAACAAGAAATGTTTTCTACTAGCGTGCAAAAAATCCACTTTACCGCACTCATTTTGTGTGTTGAAATAGTCACTTTTCCGCACTTGGTGCAGTACATTTGTAAGTATTTAGGGAGTATATACTGACAATTGAATATTTAATAATAATAAAAATGATTCTTCTTATTTTTTGGGTTAATGATGAACTACAAACCATTTCAAAGTACAAAAACATGTATGTATTCAAGTCGGTACTCATTTTATTCGCGTGAACTACATGCAACTACGGTGTTCCTCAAGGCTCCGTTTTGGGACCCTCGCCATTTTTCATCTATAGGCATTATCATTATTCGGTCCGAAACCTCTTTCAATGGTACTGTTGAGGGGCAGATTAGGATTGAGTCGAGAAATCGGTAGTATAAATAAAGAATAGAATGAGGGAAATACTTACTCTCCACGTGGTCAAGTAATCGTAGTAACTGGTGAAGTCGTTGTAGAATCCGAAATGGTGATCGAATCCTCTGAAGGTTGGAGTTTCGTTCCATTTGGAATAGCCCAAATGCCATTTTCCCACCAAATGTGTGGAATATCCCAAAGCCTATACAGATAAAATGTAATGTTATTGAAGATAGGAGATTGAAATATAATTTTCGTTACCTTGAAATGATCAGGCAAAAGCATTCCAGGAGGTAGAGACCTTTTGTCAGCGGGCAAAAAAGAACTTCCTTGCATTCCTATATAAAAAAAAAAAACTTTAGCTCGATATACACGGTGTGCCAAAACAATATCCATATTTCATTAATGTTCACATTGTTTTAACATTATCATTTATAGGTAGGTTTGTTTGTCTATACGTTATTGGCATCAAGTGTATATCACGTAGGAATTCTCGAAACATATGACATGAACAACAAAAGGCTCTTATCTGAAAAATATTCGAACAAATATCATTTGATTCGACAAAAACAACATTTTACTGGTTCATACCACCACATTAGTGACTATTTTTCATTTGCTGAATTTCAAACAAAAGTGAAATCATTTTTGAATATTCTATTCATATTAATTTAACGATTTCACAATAAATTTTTATATTTTTGATGTGTTGTAACAAACATTTGAACAAGGGTACTTATTTCATAATTTACATGACATGACTATGCATAATTATATTTGTCATTGAAGTTATTTCTGAATAATAATATTCAACTGAATATTCCCTAGTTATGTTAATTATAGTAAGGAGAAGCGAATTATAACATAAAATCATACAAATTTAAGTACCGTATACAATGGGTCCTAGAAGTGGAGTATTATTTGAAAATGCATTTGATCAAAATCATTCCACTGATATTTTTGACATTTTCACGTTCATAATTTTACGTTTTGAAATTACAACACACGTTTATACCAAAAGCTAGACACTTGAGATACATTGTATATTTCTGTTCGGAATGACGATTTGTTCATCAGGTACTTTGTAATTTAAGATATACACCCACCTAATTTGAACGGATATTTTCCTGTGAGCAAAGCAGTCCTAGAGGGAGTACTAGTCGCTTGAACGTAGTGACTGTTCAGAATTATTCCATTGTACGCAAGTGCATCTATATTTGGGGTGGGGATTTGATTACCCCCATGAAATCCAACGTCGTTCCATCCCTAAAATTACAGACAAGACGTCAATGGTATGAATCATTGTCCATTGTTTGAATAATGCTCTCTGAAGATGAAACGATGTTTTTTACCACTTTGGTGGAACATCGGAACCCTAGGTTATTCCATCTATTGGAGCACACGGAAGGGAATCTCTGTTATGTTCGTGGAATATCGTGCGTACTATAGACAGAAAATATTTGGTATAGCTGGATGAAATCTGAGAGCATTATCGTGTTTGGGTGCTGAACCGCCTATTTATGTGGAACTCAATCTAAAACAGACCAGATTTTAACATTGAAATTCAATGGACTATTCTGAAATTCAATTGACGCTTTCTGAATTTGAATTGACTATTCTGAAATAAAATTGACGCTTTCTGAAATACACGTGACTATTTTGAAATATAATTTACGCTTTCTGAAATACAATTGACTATTCTGAAATACAAGTGACTATTCTGAAATACAATCTACGCTTTCTGAAATTAAATTGCCGCACCCTCAAATACAAGTGATATTCTGGAATTCAATTGCCGCTTTCTAAATTTTAATTGACTATTCTGAAATATAATTGACGCTTTCTGAAATACACGTGACTATTCTGAAATACGGCCATTCAATCCTTAACATGCAATAAAAATCAGATCAAACCCAGCGAACACAAACATCCCTGGGATGTTTTGAAAATGTTGGCATGAAGATGTTATTTTGAGACGTAATATGCACTGACCAAAGAGGTCTTTGAAGGATTAAAGTTGTTGTTGTTGTTTTTGTTCTTCTGTGGCATTTCTTTGTTTGCCTACTGAGAGGTATCCCTGGGATGTTTTGGGATGTTTTAGAAATCTAGGCATGAGGATTTTTTTTTGAGGCGTAATATGCACTACCCAAAGAGGTCTTAGAAGGATATTGAAAGTATTGTTTTTGTTCTTTTGTGCCCTTTTTTTGTTTGCCCCACCACAACGTCTCATGCTTACGTCACAATACGTTGAATTCTGATTTGTTTTCGATTTTGTTCTTCTTGTTCGCAATTGGCATTCGCGTTTGCAGCTGTCACGCTTACATCACGCTGCTAACGAACAGAAAGGAATTTGGTGAAGTTTATTGTGTTAGAAGACTTATTTAGTTTGTAATAATGACCATCAGATGCAAGATGTGTTGTTCGGTGCCTCAGTGTAATCAATATATAAAAGTACGAATTCATCAATACACAGCTTCTCCGCAGTTGCAAAATAATTATGCATTGTGGAGAACATTCCAAAATTTGGGAAACCTATTTCCAATTATATGTCTGTGTGTAGTAAGCACTACTCAGAAACCGATTAAGAAGGTAATTTCATATCAAGAAAATATTTTTATGTTCAATCTATTTTTAATGCATTTTCTCATTCAAGGGAAATGGAATCCTAATGCAAAAGTTCATTTTGACAAAAGGCTTCAGAAAAGTACCTCGAAAATGGGTTTTTTACAGCGATTTAATGTGCGCAAGACGCATTGAAAATGTTTTGTTGTGTCCATGAAAAGGCTTTAAAAAGAACTAGGGATAGAAAGTAGTTTTGTGACATATCAATAAGGACATCTCGATAATTGCCGAATGCGGCGGACATTGGCTGTTCTATAATAGTTCTATTCATGTGTGAACAGAACATCGCAGTGGAGGTTCAATGTCTCGAAATCTCGTACTTTTAACATCTCTGAGATGTTTGTGTGCTCGCTGGGAAACTGGTCTGGGATTGCCTTCAAAGCCTGCTAACCACAACAAGGTGACTCTTCATTGGGTGCCAGGGCATAAGGGAATTGAAGGCAATGAAGCAGCTGACGCTCTTGCCAGGCAAGGGTCTGCGGCGTTGTTTATGGGACCGGAACCTGTGTTGGGTATCCCTAAAACCTCAATACGCGGCTGGCTGGCAAGGTGGATGCAAGAAAGACATCAGGCATACTGGAACAATGTCCCAGGACAAAGACACAGTAAACTGATGGTTGGAACACTGTCCAAAACAGTAGCTAACGACATTCTGAGTCTTAATAACTGAAGTCAGATCAGACAAGTGACGGGACTAATAACAGGTCACTGCCCCTTGAGGAAACATATGCATCAAATGGGCATCTATACAGACGAAACCCATGTGCAGACTATGCAATGAGGAGGAGGAAACTGCCACCCATGTAATATTGGAGTGCGAAGCACTAGCGCGTTGGAGATACAACCTTCTGCGAGCAGTAAACTCTCAAGAGGCCAAGAATGATTTGGTGAAGAGGCTGCTAAACCTCATCAAGGTAGCGAACCTGTTCCCCTAAGTCAACAGCATTATCAGGAATATAATAGGCCCAAAGGCTGCAGTGTTTTGGGCTTCGAACCCTGACTGATCATTCTGCTATTAATCAATCAATCAATCAATTCTGAAATTCAATTGACGCTTTCTGAATTCGAATTGACTATTTTGAAATATAATTCACGCTTTCTGAAACTGAATTGACTATTCTGAAATATAATTGACGCTTTCTGAAACTGAATTGACTATTATGAAATACAATTGAAGCACTCACAAATACAAGTGACTACCTATTCTGAAATACAACCCAACCCAACCCAATTTCCTTTTCCTTCCACGCCAACCACCCTTCTTTATACAGAATACGCGATGATGAGTTCTCCTCAAGTAAAATTATCCGGAAGTAAAATACCTCTCCATTCGGATTTCCGGGCGAGAGGTGCTAGAGGGGGTTCACTATCGGCTGAAAAAGTCCTCAAGATAGACCTATGTAACATCCGAGGTCTAAGTAAGAACATCAACGATGTCCATCGACACCTTCAAATTGAAAAGCCAGACATATTGGCTCTTACTGAGACACAGGTCAATTCATCGACCAATACGACCTATCTGCTCTGTCCTGGGTACGAACTCCACACACGTTTCAGATTCAAGGGAGGTCTCTGCCTCTACTCTAAAACGAATCTCTCATGTCAACGAGAAAAAACTTTGGAACCCAATAAGTTTGATGTCATGTGGTTCAAACTCGATAGCCAGAAACAGACCAAATACCTTTGTTGTCTCTACTTATCACCAAATGATCCATCCTATGGGGAGCTCTTCGAATTCTTGTCTCTGAAGCTTGACCAAATTCAACAGAACCATCCAGCAGCAGAAATCATCATCATGGGCGATTTCAATGTACACAACACTGCTTGGCTCGTACACTCTAACAGAACGGATGAAGCTGGGCGACAAGCCGAAGCTTTCGCCATCACTCACGGCTTAGAGCAGCTTATCAAAGAACCCACACGAATTCCCGATGCCAATAACCATTCAGCTAACATACTTGACTTATTCCTCACGAATAATTCAGCACCCTACACCATAGATGTACGAGCTCCACTTGGCAATTCTGACCACACACTCATCTCCACAACCTGCCCATTTTTCATTCCATCAACTGCTCCAGCACCCCCACGTCTTATATGGCATTACAATTCTGGAGATTGGGACGGTCTCCGCATGTTTTTCTCCGAGTTTCCTTGGCATAGAGTATGCTTTGACTCTGAGGACCCTTCACAGTGTGCTGCGGAAATATCCGAGATCATCATGCTCGGAATGGAAACATACATAATAATAATAATAATAATAATAATATTTATTTCATCCTTTGAGACATTACAAAATGTATAGGACAAGTCAAGCGCCTCATTTTTCGAAAAGATCATCACCTTCGAAACCCTGGTTCAACAAAAGCTGTTCTAGAACTGTTGCCTTGAAACAAACAGCCTACCATCGCTGGCGCAAAAACCCTAACCTCGCGACTAGAGCAGAATACGTTGATGCCAGGAATAACTGCAGCCAAACAATAGATGCTTCGAAAGAAACATACAATGCCAAGATCAGATCGAAACTCATAGATTGTCCCAATGGCTCCCGTTCGTTTTGGTCCCTTGCTAAAGCGGTCGGAAGAAATTTCACTAACAGTTCATTTCCACCACTGTCCAAATCCGACGGCACATTAGCAATAACATCGCAGGAGAAAGCGAATATTTTTGCAGAAATTTTCGCAGCAAACTCTACTTTAGATTCCCAAGGAAAAGTGCCGCCAGACATTCCACCCGTTGAGAGTCGAATGCCCGAAATCGTCTTCCGTCAACGCACTATCAGACGAATTTTGCTTGGTCTCAAAACGAATAAAGCTAACGGTCCTGATGGAATTCCACCCATTATCCTCAAAAAATGTGCACCAGAATTAACACCGATTCTCTGCAAGTTGTTTACCATCTCGTACAGGTCGGGTATTTTTCCATCATGCTGGAAGACAGCTAGAGTCCAACCAATCCCCAAAAAAGGGAACAAGAACCTGCCCAACAACTACAGGCCCATTGCCCTGTTATCAGTAATCTCCAAAGTGATGGAGAAAGCCATCAATATTGAGCTTATCAAATATCTGGAGAGCTCAGGAATCATCAATGATAGACAATACGGCTTTCGCCACCGAAGATCTACTGGAGATCTACTTGCCTACGTCACCCATTTATGGCAATCTTCAATAGAAAAACACGGGGAATCTCTAGCTGTCGCGTTGGACATATCGAAAGCATTCGACCGTGTTTGGCACGAAGGACTCCTCCACAAGCTACCATCATACGGCTTACCACCTCAGCTACGCCATCTCTTATCGAGTTTTCTTTCAGGCAGATCGCTTCACGTGGTAGTGGACGGTGTATCGTCAGATACCATTGGCATCAATTCCGGCGTTCCACAAGGATCAATTTTGGCACCAACATTATTCCTGCTTCATATCAATGATCTGTTGGGAGTAACAACTTGCCCCATCCACAGCTTTGCAGATGATAGTACCCTCCATACTGCTTTCTCTTCCAGAATTCCCATTTCTTCCCAGGAAACTAAGACCTCACGGCGCAGGCAGGTCAATGCTGTCAATGAAGATCTTGCTGGAATCACAGCCTGGGGAACAAACAACCTAGTTGAATTCAACGCCACCAAAACTCAAGCCTGCATTTTCTCTAGAAAGGCGGAACTCAGTATGCCCGATATTGTAATGTCTGGCTCCACCATCCCCACCAAGCCCACCATATCTATGCTCGGTATTTCCATCAGCACCACTCTTTCATGAGATAATCATGTCAGATCCATCGCAAAAGCTGCTTCCCAAAAACTCGGATTCTTGTTCCGTGCGAAAAACTACTTTACACCTCAACAGCTTCTCATGATCTACAAAGCGCAGATACGGCCTGTTCTAGAATACTGTTCCCACATATGGGGTTCAGCACCAAAACATACGCTGATGCTCTTAGATTCCATCCAGAGAAGAGCCATTCGCCTGGTGGGTGACGCCACACTCACTCACTCTTTGGCATCATTAGAACACCGTAGAAAGGTCGGCGACCTTTCACTTTTCTATCGATACTTCCACGGGAAATGTTCTTCGGAAATCTCAGCTATCGTCCCTTCACTGGCAATACCAATCAGACGAACTAGACAAGCCCAGTCAGCACATCCTTTCGTTGTCAACCTCGAAAGATGTCGAACAGCACTTTATCAAGACTCCTTCATCCATAGAACGGCTAGGCTCTGGAATTCATTGCCTGTGGAAGTGTTCCCAACAACATATAATCTCCAAAAGTTCAAAAAAAATTCCAATACCTACCTCCTGTCCCTATCCTCCCTAGGAACGCACGATGTTCTTTGAACATTATAGGGATTCCCTCTCGTGCGCTCCAAGCGATAAAAAAAAAAAAAAAAATTTGACTCTTTCTGAAATTCAATTGACGCTTTCTGAACTTGAATTGACTATTCTGAAATATAATTGACGCTTTCTGAAAGTCTGAACGATTTTCAATTTTATCGGTTTTTAAGGATTGACAGGTTTCAGTTGAGACATATATACCTACTGTAAAATTCTTTGGGGTAACTCACCAAATCGTCTGCCACTATAAACACGATATTAGGTTGGTCAGCTGCTGAGACCTTACCACTGCTCAAGCACCACACGAAAAAACCGATACCGCTCAGGATGATCCTGAGCTCACTGAACACGCTCATGGCTTACCGAACCACCAAATTCTGATATAATAAAATTGTACCTGTGCTTTTTCTCGACGGCTACTGGATCTCGTTCGAGTTTTCGACTTTGTTTTATAGTTCGATTATAACGATTAGCATTAGCGATTCTTTGTTTTGCTTCAGCCAAGTTCACTCTTGTTAACATATTTAATTAGCCATATAATTAATTTCATACAGTGGATTTTCAAGAGTAATCCGTCTTTGTTATCTTTCAACGCATCGCGTGAAGAATGGAAAAAATACGGAAGATTTATGGATTAGCATAGACGGAAAAACACAGTACCATACGCGAGACGGATGCAGAAGTTTGTTTTTTTGTTTGTACCGGGTGACACGTTATAAAGTAGGTACCACCCCCTATAACTTTATTATTTTTGACAGTTGAAAAAAATTAAAAAAATTGTTTAACAGGGTTTTTTTTCCTCATCGAATCAACTGATATATTTTTAATATCTGAGAAGATATATAGGGAGTAAGAAAAAGTGCAAAAATTTTGAATGGAACGCCCTATATATTTTCGCGCCATTAGATAGACCTTTCGAAGAGCATTCCGAAAATAGCCCACTCAATACACTTATCTTCAATATTTCTCATAAAATAGCCATGAATGAATAACAACTATTCTATGACTGTATATAGATAGTATGCCATGAGGTAACCATGAGTAACTGGAAAAATAATGAGGGTTTGTTATGAAGTTTCATTGTCATTTCCAGTGAAGATAAATTCCTTCGTCATTTCTTGTTAATTTCCTCCATAGTCAATTTTTGAATCATGGTTTATTCAAATGAAGAAAAGCAAGAAATAGTAACTTTATTCATAGAAAATAATCAAAACGCATCCGCTGCAAGACGTGGCTATGAATTGCGTTTTCCGAATGGAAATATATTCCATCAAGGCGAACCATCAACAACATTTACTTAAAGTTTAGGAGGACTTCCAATTTACAACGAAAAAAAAAGAACATGTAGCTAAGACGAAAATCATGAATTGAATATCTTACTGAATCATATAGAGAATCCGAAAAAATCATTGAGGACTTCAGCAAAAGAATTAAGCGCACGTTTCGGACCTCATAAGAATTTGAAAAAATATAAATTCCATACGGTACAAAAATTGACAGAGATTCATAGAAATCAAAGACTGAATTTTTGCAACTTGATGTTGAATAGATTGAATAATGATAGAAAATGTTAATTTCCGGAAATTAAATCAATATTAAAATTCTGACTTTGAGCGATTACTTACTGTCAATGAGTATTGAATATCTTAACGATATATATTGATTACCTAGATTCATTGTCACAGCATACTCTCAAAAATCATTTGAGGATCGATAAACACTTTTTTTTTAGGTTAGACTGCCCATATTATGAGAAATACTGAAGATAAATGTATTGAGTGGGGTATTTTCGGAAAGCTCTTCGAAAGGTCTATCTCTAATGGCGCGAAAATATATAGGGCGTTCCATTTAAAATTTTTACTTTTTTTCTTGTTCCCTGTATATCCTCTGAGATACTAAAAATATATCAGTTGATTCGATGAGAAGAAAAAATCCCCTGTAAGGCTGTTTTTTTTTTCTTTTTTTCTACTGTCAAACATAATAAGGTTATAGGGGGTGGTACTTTATAACGTGTCACCCGGTATGTAGATACTTTTGTTTACTCATCACTGATGAGGGATTCACCGGATTTCTCAGGAATTTCCCATTCTTCGAAATTGATGGAATGAATAAATAATGGGAGTGATTCAAACGAAAAATAAAAATAATAACCTACTTCAATTATAGAGATATACAGGGTCTCTATAAATGATCGTAGCGTCGTAGTGCCCCCGTTGACATATTCTATTGATTTTCCGCTTTCCACTCATGACAGAGATCGAACTATACAGGCTGATTCACGATGTATCGACCTGAAATATTCTCAGCGCTGCGACGTTGTCGCTTATAATGAAAAGTAGCGACAACTTTGATTTTTTCAATGGGACACCCTGTATATCATTCCGTTTTCATATTCTCCCTGAAGAGCTGATTTCATCGATCTATCACACTTGGGGTCTAGCGGGAATGATAATAAAGATATAAGGTGTGAAAAATCGAGATTTTTCAACTTTAAGAATTTTTTGTGTCGAAACAAATCATAATTATTGGTCAAACCGGTTTCCATTATAACTTTTCACGTACTATCAATCAATTTAATTGAAATAGATACAGAGGGATACAATCTTAATTCTAATTATTTTATTGTATTTATTTCAATTAAATATCAATTGATAGTGAATAATGAATAATATCAAATTAATGGGAATAGTGAAAACCGTTTTGACCAATTATGAATAGTTTCTACACAAATAAAATCTAGATTTTTCACATCCTTTAACTCTGTAATTATTACTACTAGACCCCAAGTGTTATAGGTCAATGAAATCAGCCCTTCAGGAAGAATCTGAAAATGGAATAATATACAGGGTGTCCTGTTTAAAAAATCAAAGTTGTTGATACTTTTCAATATAATCGGCAACGTCGCAATGGTGGGAATATCTTAGGTCGATAGAACACAAATAATTATTCAAGGCACCAACTTCACAGAATATTCCTGAGTTGCGTTCTCCAGAAACGTCTAATGTGCCATCCACCGTGTATGACATATTCGGTCGCTTCAATGCCCGTGAACAACATAAGCAGTGAGCTCATTCATAGAAACCCTGTACTAAGTTCCAGGTATTTTCGAAATTTTTTGAATATTTCAAAGTTCCTGAGAGATTTACATAATACCCAGCAATAAACACAGTTACATCACAGAGATATCGCAGCGATGTTACAATTGTGGCCTGAGATATCGCATTATATATCGCATAGACGTCGCTGCGATAAGTTCTCTGCGATATAACATCGATATAATTTTTGCGATGTAATTGCGATATGTTTTTGCGATAAAACTACGATATGATGCGAGATGACGTGAAAATTGTTCCTCAAACATGGTGTGTGTAATACACCACTGACCTCTGATGATGACATGTAATGATATTGATTATGTAATGTTGGATATCAAATATTGTAATTTTAAATAGATGAGGCAAAATAACATATGTTTTCTTAATGTTTTTTGGTGATACATTTTCAAAATTTGAATGAAATTCCAGTCATGATTTCAGTTTCTTTCAATATATTATTTGTCCCAAGATGAATTTCTCATCAATGAAAATTCCTAAAAATTTGGTTGCAATTTTATAGTAGGTATATACACTCAGTTCCAAAAAAAGTGACGCACTTGATATTTGACCTATCTTCTTAAAAAAAAATAGTAGGCCGAGTCTACGAGCAGTTGCCAACTAATCTTGCTACTTGTTCAGGATTTATTCGAGGCATTTTATGTAATTTTAGTCAATGAAACAAGACACTTAATTAATGACACAACGACAAATGGTCAAATATGGAGGCATACAACAAATTAGTTGCTATGGCAACGGCATTTGTTTTTTTAAAGACAATGTGATCCTACCAGAGTACAACCCAATCAATTTTGAGTACTCTGATCCTTCAATAAATTTAATTTGTGGGATGAGCGTAAGGTATCAGCAAAAAAGCTGTAATTCGGAAAATTTTAGGGATAAATCAATGAATAAAAAAACGAAATGCTCGCAAAAGAAGCCTCTTTCGTATAGGGTGCAAGCACTTCATATGCCATTACTCAATTAACACACAGGGTGAGTCAAAAATTAAGAATAAATCATGGTTCGAGTTATTCCACATCCATCAAGGAGGCTTTGAAAACATGTTTACCTCATTATTTTTTTAAAGACAAATGCATTACCTACCAACATATAAAAAAAAATAAAAATCGGCCTACTATTTATTGTTTTTTTTTTTTCAAGAAGATAGGTCAAATATCAAGTGCGTCACTTTTTTTGGAACTGAGTGTATTATTGTTACTGTTACTGTATTGATTATTGATTTATGGGTATATTTCTCATATTTCTGATTTTATCCTGTTGGTCAATCAAACTTTGTGGATTATGTGCAATTTTCAAAATCCAATTAGCAAAATAAGAATCTATTGTATTTGTTCTGTAGCTAGTATGCGTAATCAAGAATAAAAATTCCATCACCATATTTTATTTTCATCGATAATAGCCAATACAATTATTCACAAATAAATACTTTCACACTAGATTGTCTCCTTCAAAACGCGATCGACTGTGATATGCTCGTTAGTTGTAGTAACTACCAACTCGAGCGCGCGTTTTGGTTCCGGATCGAAATTTTTGATTTTTTTCGGAAATGGCAAAGACGCGCTGTTATTGGTTCATATTGGTACTAGTGATAGTGGAAAAATGTTTCGGGAATAACCAGAAGCCTAATATTGTCGTTATCATCGCAGATGATATGGTAAGTAATAAAATAATATACCAGGTGTTACAGTAAAACGTGTCGTACTTTGGGAGACCAAACTGGAGATGTCAATATAACATATTTTTTGTTTATGGGTATTTCCAACATATCTGAGAAAATATATCTGAATGTTCAATGCTCATGAAAAATAATTAATTCATTTTCAATTCTCAAAAATACATTCTGATTTCGGATTTCTTGTATTATTACGAGAAACCATATGTTTATTGTCTGTTATTTCGCTTTTTCTCTTGAAATTTTCGTGATCAACCTTCAAGGATATTTCACATAATGTTCATGGCCTAGATTTTTTGGGTTCCAATATGGAAAATTAAATCTACATTAGTGGGTTCTTCTTGTGACAAAACTAGGTAGTTATTACTCAATACTAATAACTATTCATACCTACATTTATTTTTTAAACGGTATTTTGCAAGGTGTTTTGTCTAACTTATATCATATACCTACACTTGTTGAAAAAACAGAAGTTCATCTTGAAACTTGTAATGAGAACTGTGATGTAATATCTTCAACCTGAAAGAATTCCACAGGGTGATTTCATAATCACTGAGATAGGGACATCGAATAGTTCTCGAGATACTGTTTCGCAATATCTCAAGAAAAATTGGATATAATGCATTCAACTTCGGTATATGCTTTCATCTTTGAATGGGTCATTTTTTGACAAGGAAGCCATTCCGGACATTTTATCTAGTGGTGCCCTACAGGGGGATGTGGCAACTTTTCCTACCATAGTTTCTACGTCACTGATTAAATTTCAATTATTCCAAATTCCTCGAATTCATTGTTCAATTTCGTTCAAAAAATGCATCACCTTCAACTGATTAGAAATGAAGTTTTCGAGATATTCGACCCAAAATAGAAGATTGCATAGTAATATTTCATCATTTTCAATAGTAGAAAACTGCAAAAATATGTTCCTAGTGTTGAGTAGATTAGATACTATTCAGATCCCACCCTGTAGCTGAACAGAAATAGTTATTCCACGCATAAAGAGGAAACAAAAATTTTTGTAATCTTCTACTACTGAAGAAGATGAAAAATTACTATGCAAACTTCTATTTTGGGTCAAATATCTCGATAACTGTTCATTTTAGCTCAGTTGAAGGTGATGCAGTTTTTCAACATAATTGAACAATCAATTCGAGAAATTGGAAATAATCGAAATTTCATCAGTGGCGTAGAAAATATGGGAGGAAAAGTTATCACAACCCTCAGTAGCGCACTACTGGGTAAAATTCTCGGAATGTCTTTCTGGACAAGAAATCAACCATTGAAAGATGAAACCATATACCGAATTTGAATGCATAATATCACCTGTCTAGCGTTGTTGGTCGAATTTCGCAACACTCTGTATACATCAACAACTAGTAGTAGATTGTTTTATTAGGATCAAAAGTGACACTTTGTTTGACATGCGAGTCAAACAAAGTCACTTTAGATCGCAATGAAAGATGCTATTTTTCCTGCGACCGAAAGAGTTGACTAAAATAAATATGTGAAGTAACCACCAATGTGACTTACTTGACAGATTATTATAATACCTTATGATGATATGGGTAAGTAGATAAAAGCAAGACCTCAGACTACTTTACATTACATTACAAGGCACGAATTCAATACTATACCGGAAACGTGGATGCCGTGCCATATGTATGAATGAATAGAATGTTCTTCCTGCATTTATAGATCAGGTTCATTCAATTTTCAAGGATGTTCGAATTGTAGTTTCAATATAAATACAACCACAGAGTGACCCATTAGTGTATTCTATTGAATCGATGAATCAATGAAGTCATTTGGACCAGGTGTCAACCCTAAATGCAAATACCGCGCTGGTGCCAGGTATAGGAAAAAGAAGTGGAAAATGTTAGGTTAGTGAGCATATCAACAATAATAATAGCTATTATTATTCATTTCTCTCGATATTCCACTGTGTTTGGCTCGGTACTCAAATGAATGTAAACAATATCGTTGTACGAGACAAAAAAGTATTGCTGGCCGTGATTATTCAAAAACAAGTTATCCAATCAATCAGATCCCGAGAAGAAATGAAATACAGATCAAGCAAGTATGTGAATCTTAAAGGCTTTCCTGATCAAAACAAAAATACGTAACTATTATATGGTGTATTTATATCTCCAGCACGGGTATGAAATGCCAAATCCCGCGAAATCGGGAACAGCCCAAATAACCAACCATAACAACGTTGTTTATTATTCTTGTTCTTGATGAATTAGTACATTCTTTTTAGTTCCTAGGAGCTAAAGTTCAACTTTACCTCCTATAGGAACTAAAATTGTTGCCTAGCTACATACCTATGTTTGTGTTAGTAATGGAAACGTCAATTCGAGAGCCAATTTTGGTATTAAAATGGACGACTTTTGTGTCGGTGGCTGAAAAAAATCATTCTTTCCTAAATTTTGAGAAATGTCGATTTACTTAGCTTGAAAAAGTCAAGTCGAAAAAAAAGCAAAGAATTTGTTTTCATAACTAGGTACTGTCCAAAAATATACGCGCGTTTTTCCAAACGACGTTGGTTAAAAATGAATGAATTGTAAAGTGATATACTGTTACTTCTTCGTTTTTTGTTTTGTTCCTAGGGATTCAATGATGTGGGATTCCATGGTAGCGATGAAATTCCCACCCCCAATATTGACGCCCTCGCTTACAATGGGGTCATCCTCAACTCCCACTATACTCAGGCCCTTTGTACTCCCTCAAGGGCAGCATTTTTGACAGGAAAATACCCCATCCATACGGGTAAGTGTCCTCTACAATCTCAACTTTTAGTCAAATCATCAAAAAACTATCAAAATAGATGAATGAAAAACTATCAAAAAACGAATAATCAAATTACTAATACGAGTATACAGTCTGTCCATGATAAAGTTGCACAGCATGGGGATCTCGAGAAAACGTTAGTTTTTGAGTTATATCGAAAAGAGTGAATTTTTTGAAATCCATTTTATTTTTTCCTCCGTGATCATTAGAGATACAGAACACCTGAAAATACTTTATCACAGCAACTTTTGATGACGTTTAACGTGGTGCTACTGATTTGTTTATGCGACGTTTCGTATTCGTAGAACAATCATCAACTTTTGTTTTTCAAATACGGTCCTGATAATTTTTTCACAGATTCTGAGAGGTTTTTTCATTCTGAATTTTGAATGTGTTTCGGCCTATTTTTAGCCATCATCAATGTTTTTTCCAAATTCCATAGGAAAAATGCCATCAGTTCCACTTATTTTGAAGGAAAATTAGTCAACACACTAATACCAAATCAACTGATTCCAATCAACAACCCATTTCATTTTGCGGAAACTAAAACTCCATTCATACAAATTCAGAATATGTCAAGCGCTAAGACCAGGCGATGACGAAAGGTGCAGGACATTCTGTGAGTGGTATACCAGGACATGTCAAAATTCTGAAGATTTTCCTCGAAAAATTATCTGGACTGAAAGCATGGCATAATAGTATCTTCAATAGAAAAAATACACATTATTGTTCACAAGAAAATGAACATTTATACAAAACAGCGAGACACCAACACCCTTTCGGCTTTAACATGTGGGTTGCAATATTTGATTCTTTTATATTTACCATGAAACATTGACTTCCGAACGTTATAGAAATTTGCTTGAGAATCATCTTCAGAAAGCTCTGGATAATTTACCGATGGCGTAAGTTTAGAACTGTTGGTTTCAACAACACGGCGCTCCGGTACATAATTCCAGAGAAGTTTGTGCGTTTTTATCCAGAAAAATGGATTGGTACTCATTCTACAGTCCCTTGGCCGGCGTGGTCGCCTGATTTGACACGGCTGGATTTTTTCTTTGGGGATGTATCAAAATCTTTGTTAACGCAACAAGTTTAATGATAAAGAAGAACTACGGGACAGTGTCATCGAAGCATTCAATATCTCATTTGTTTAGAAAATGATGGTTATCATTTTGAACATTTGTTATGAAAGTTTCTGTTGGTATTGTCAAAGTTAAGTTTTATTAAAGTAAGTCGTGTAATAATTCATTTACAATTTGTAGCGCTGCATTGAATAATTTAGTGAAATATTTTTTATTCACTCTTCAGTATTGAATAACTAATCCATCAACCTTTGGCACTAAGTGATCAGAAATAAGTGGAACTGATGGCACTTTTCCTTTGGAATTTCGAAAAAAACATTGATGATAGATAGAAATAGGTCGAAACACATTCAAATCACCTTGTATAATACATGGTTGAATTCAGAATGAAAAAAGCTTTCAGAATATGTAGAAAAGTTATGAGGATCGTATTTGAAAAACAAAAGTTGATGATGGTTCTACGACTACGAAACGTCGCATGAAAAAATTGGTATCACCACATTGACCGTCATCGAAAGTTGCCATGAAAAAGTGTTCCCAGTTTTTCTGTATCCCTAATAATAACGGAGAAAAAAAATACTGTCAACCAAAGAAGAAAAATCAAGGAATCCGCTTGCATTCTTCTAAACGGAGACAACAGCATTGCTTCCTGTTCAGTTGATATAACCTACTCACCAGATGAAGTGGGACAGTAAAAAAATTGACTGATTTTGATAAGCTGTAACTCGAACATTTCTTGACCGATGTTGGATTTTCAACCAAAGGTTGAAAGCGTCATCCTTGGTCTACGCGTCATTGGCGTCGGGTTTTTATTTTTGCGATTCGTTCTCTTTGTACAGAGTGTGAATTAAGAGCCGGAAAAATTTCAAATTTTTGAACAATAATTTGGGAAATGTGAGGGACCCTAAAATTCTTCTTTAGATGTTGGATGAATGGTTGGTCCGATACCTCGAGACGTCTTTGAACGTTTTTTGATAAATTGCGTTGCTATGGAAAAAAATCGCCATTTTATGGAATTCCATTTTTATTTCAAAATGTGTAACCTCTTTTAGTTGAACAATCCATATCTAAACTGCAAGGAGGATTTCTACTGGGGATAATTAGTACCAGTGGCGCGCAAAAAGGGGGTTCAGGATATTTAGAAATAAAAAATTCGTTTTTATTGAAAAACTTCTACAGTTTTATTGATCGTTACAGTTGAAAATAGATATTCTAAAAATTCACTTTTATCGATATAACTGAGAAACTAAAAACAATTTTGGAAGTTTTCGAAGGATTCTGGTATTAGCCTCCGAATGCGCAACTTTTTCCCTATTTAACCGACTCCGTATCTCCTACCGTTTCCGAGATCCCCATGCAGTGCAACCTTATCTTGGACATACTGTATATCTTATCTACCCTACATACCTCAGTGTCATTTCTCCTAATATAGGAATGCAGCAATTGGTCATTCTGGAACCAGAACCATGGGGACTGCCTTTGAACGAGACCATCCTGCCTCAGTACTTGAAAAGGAACGGTTACTCCACCCACGCTGTGGGCAAATGGCACTTGGGCTTTTTCAAAAAGGAGTACACGCCCACATACAGGGGCTTCGACACACACTACGGGTACTGGCAAGGGCTGCAGGACTACTACAGTCACATGACTCATGCAACGGTAAATCATGAGGTTCAACATTGGCACGAAAAAAATTAGTTATTTAAATTCACTCAACTGAGTTTCATCTTGGATGGCTATTGAAAGACAGAAATCCAGGAATCGCCGAAGTAAGATTATAAGGTTCTTTTGGCTGTTCAGCCGTCATAAAAATTTAATCACCCCCTTACCGGACTGATTATTTACGTTGAAATAACCGCTTGATTTTTTATTTGTTGAATTTGTAATCACCACATGGCCTAGGTATGTTTTTTCCTCAGCAAACTTATTGTTCGTCTGTAATTTCATCTCTTACAGGTACTTTATTCAATTTGTGTCTGAAGATGGCTGTTTAGCCGAAACTAGTCACACTAGTAATTGTGTAATATAATTTTGTGGTCGACCGACTTGGTGTATTTTGTTTTTTCTTTGGAATGTATAGATAATTCAAAACCCTTGTTGATAAGGTATCACTTCAACCCCCATTCCCATTCAGAAACATTTGGGGATAGCACTCCTCACTCAGGGAGCTGAAGGTTACCAGCCTGTAATGCCTTGCGTTATTCCGTTTTCGAAGGAGCACCCTGTATGCTTGTCCTATAATATATTCTATCAGAAATGCTCATATCTTATGTCAGCCATAAGTTTGATGCACAAAAATTCGTGGACATCCTTTATGCAATGCTGTAAGGCGAATATACATAGTACATAGATTCCAAGCAATCAGATTATAAACGAATTTCAAATTATTTTTTTTGTTTTCCGGAATTCCCCTGATTCTGTTAAACAAAGGTCTTTGATTTGTTATAATGATACGACAATGATATATAAAAAAATATAATTATCGAAGGAATGCTTTATGATCATCAAATTTAATTCTGTTCCGATGGCTAAGTTATAATTATTTCAGCATTCTATTCATGTTTGTGGATAATTGACCATGAATAACCCTTTCTTCATTAATTGCTGGGAAACACAGAAAATACGATTTTTTCGATTTTTTTTCATACTTGATCAAGTCTTATTTATCGAACCTAATTTTCCTATAGACTCTGTATAGTTGACACGTTGAAAAAACCGCGAAAAATTTTGTACCGAACAAAATAAATAAAAAAAAGAAGAAAGGTTGATATTCAGTACGATATCAGAATAAAGTACCTACGTACTACCTAACCATTTCATTTGCTCCAGATCTACAGGGCGAAACCCAGATACTGCCTGAAACAGAATTTTCATGAGCTCATTTTAAGTCCGCTAGTTTAAAAAATCCAAATTCTTTCAGTTAAAACACACCATTGAAAATATAACAACTAATAATGAAATAATGGTTTATCACTTGTGAGAGATATTTTATTTAACGTTACACATAGTACTCTTATCAGATCGATTATTAAATTGATTCAGACTCCAAGTTTATTGGGTCGTTGATGTTAGGTACCAATAAAAAAAATATTTTTTTGGCAATGGGTCCAGATTTCGAATTGTAGATATGGAGTCTTGAGTAAGAACAAAACAAAGTAAGGCGGAACTGAGTATGCCTGATATAACAATATCTGGTACCGCCATTCCCACCAAGACCACTTTATCATTGCTCAGTATTACCATCAGTAATACTCTCTCATGGAAAAATCATGTCCGATCCATCACAAAAGCTGCTTCACAAAAACTCCCTAACAGCTTCTCATGATCTACAAATCACAGATCCGGACAGTTTGAAAATATTGTTACCATGTATAGGGTTCAGCACCCAAACCAGTAGAGCCATTCGCCTGGTGGGTGATGTCACACTCACTAACTGTTTGACCTCATCAGAACACCGTTAGATACTTCCACGGAAAATGTTCCTCGTTAACATTGAAAAATGTCGAACGAAACACTACCAAAGCTTGATCGTCTATAGAAAGGCGAAGCTTTGGAATTCTTTGCCAATGGAAGTATTCCCAAGAACTTATTATAACCAAAAAAAAAAAACAACACCTATATTATTATAACATCATAGGAATATTCTTTCGTGAGCTCTAACATATAAATAAAATCTTCCTAATGAACCTTCTTCAAAATGTTCGATTTTTATGAAAGAGTGAAAAATTCAGGTGGATCACCAGCAACTCTTTCAACCCTGTAAACACATTCGGTATATTCACAAACGTATGCCGTCAATTTTTTTTAGAACAATTAATCAGTCTGCTTATTCTTTGTTATTCATAAACCTTGCAATTATATAAGTTAGACGTAATTGTTATCTAGATTCTGCCATCAGATAGGGGCTATATGTCTGTTCTGGCTCAAGCCAATCAGAGGCCAGCATCTGGTTGGAGGTCACGCCCACTGACTGCATCACGGAACACCACAGAAATGTCACGGAACACCACGGAAATGTCACGGAACATCACGGAAATGTCACGGAACACCACGATAATGTCACGGAACACCACGGAAATGTCACGGGACACTTCTGTGGTGTGTCTCGTCACATTGATATCTCATTAATGTTACAATTATCTGACTAGTATTACATAGAATTGATGTAACGTATGATATAACGGGTTGCGGACATTATGCACAATCAACTCATAAATTTTGAAACTACTTATTACCTCTTTTGTTACGCATAACTGATCAACAAAATTATGTGATGTTTATGCGTTAGTTACGTGAATGTCTTTCTGGAAAGCCACATTCAACTGATCTAATACCCAACTGAATGGCATTTTTGGCTTGAAATTATTTAAATTGCGATTTTTGTTATTAGTATAGTCCTGAAGAAGGCTACGACATGCGAAGAAACATGGTGCCAGATTATAGCGCCAGGGGAAAATACAGTACGACTCTGTTCACAGAAGAATCGGTCAAATTGATCAGAGAACACGATACCAAAAACCCGATGTTTCTGTATTTGTCACACCTTGCCCCGCATACCGGAAACGATAATGATCCGCTTCAGGCTCCTGATGAAGAAATAGCCAAATTTGCCCATATCCAAGATCCAGAAAGACGAATATATGCAGGTAAAAGTCGGTAAAACGGAACGAGATGTACAGAGTTAAGTCTTAACAAATAAATTAGCGGGTGCTTGAACATTAAGTAAAATTAAAAAATGATTGCCATTTTTGCTAGAAATCTATATATGTGCTCATATCCCACTAAACATGAAAACATTACTTAAACATAAATGTTATATTACATTGTTACTTTGTGATGTTATTCAGAGAGATGCTTAATGTCACAGATACGTTGCGGGAATAGGCCTTTGTGCCTCTTTTAAATATTACAATGTAATGTTGATGGTAAATATTGTATAAATATATCAGGAATCACATAAAATCAATGTTACTTTATAACGTATATTCAATGTTACTCAATACATCTAAACAATATTGTATATTAACATTCTAATTATTTTCTAGGAGTTTTTAGGTTATGTCTATTTTGTCTGGAATCATCAAGACAATCATCTATAAATGATCTTCACAAAAGACAGAGAAGATGATCTATCCCTGAATAAGAATTGATCTTACCGTACTAACTCCTGAAAGACTATAAGTATGATCCAGTTACACAGTGATAATTTGAGGCAGATTAACTACTATAGCGCCCTCTATGAGAGTCAGATATAAAAACAAATGCATGCGATGTGTCAGATTCCAAGAAACGTCCATAAAAAATTTCATCACAATGTTGCCAGTGGTTTCGACATAATCTTGAAAAATGTGTGAAAAAATAATTTTTTCAACACCTTGTATCTTGATATATTACTTATTTTGCGGTGTTCTACCTACCCTAGTAAGGTGGTCAGGTTTTTTTGAAACACCCTGTATGAGCCCGAACATGTTCCATTACGATTGATCTTTGAACATTCTAATGAACTACATCACTACACTTTGAGTCACCATGAACTTCTACCAAAGATTTTGATGCACTATTTTGTTGCTAGCAATGGTCTCAATGTTGGACCAAAGCGTCGGAACAGTGATTTCTGCCCTAAGAGAAAAGCACATGCTGGACAATTCCATCATATTATTCATATCAGACAACGGCGCAAATCCTCAAGGTATCCACGCCAACCATGGCTCGAATTTTCCATTCAGAGGGGTAAGGTCATATTATCCAAACAAGCATCTCTGAATCTCAATATTTCAATGTTCATTGTAGACCAAACATTCTGCTTGGGAAGGGGCCCAAAGGAACATAGCAGCTATTTGGAGCCCTCGCATCAAGAGGAATCAAAGAGTGTCCAACCACCTGATGCACCTGTCGGACTGGCTGCCTACCTTCTATTCTGCAGCAGGTAAGATCTGACCCACCGATTGTTCTCAAGAAATGTGCTCCCGAACTAACACCTGTTCTCTGCAAGTTGTTCAACTACTCTTACAAATTGGGGATATTCCCGTCCAATCGGAAAATTGAAAGAGTACAACCAGTTCCTGAAAAAGGCAAAAAGACCCTACCTAGCAACTATACAGACCGATCGCACTGCTATCTATCATTTCAAAGATCATGGAGAAAGCTATCAACATCGAGCTCATGAAATACCTGGAACATTCAGGTATTATCAACGATAGGCAATATGGCTTCCGTCATCAGAGATCAATTATTCGTGACCTGCTCACTTACGTCTCACATACCGGGTGGCTACGGAAGTATTGCCTACGGAATATCTCAGTTATTGTATGAAGTAGGATTGTGAAATTTGGAGCGTCGATATAATGACATAATAGCTAGAATTTGAGCATATTGACATGTCGAAGTTAACTTCCGGTCTGGCCGAAAGTAACATCAACTTTCTTATTTTAAATGGAAACCCAATTTTTTTCTTTTCGCTTTATTCAGCATTCAATTCCCTTTCTAATGACATATCACAAGTTGGTATCTAACCAGAAACTAGATCAGAAAAAAAATATTATTGAAATTCACCGAGTAGGCCGTGGAAGCAAAATGAAAGCCAAAAATTGAAAAGTTGGCTATGGAAACCATACGTCACTTGATAACAGTTGCTACTACTGTGATATTGCATTTTCATTCTTCGGCGTTATTTCTTTTTTCGATAAATCTGTTTTTTTGTTATTTGAAGAATAATAATTGGATTTTTTGCTATTTCATTTCAAAAATGACTTTCTATTATATCATCAGAAAGGAATGGTTATGCTGAATAGTACAGGCAAGAAAAAGTTGTATGTTCCTATTTAAGTTATGGACCTACAGAGTATTGTTTTTTTCCCAATTTTTCCAATATTTTTTTTGGCGGCTTTTTAAAACGCCGACGAATGAAAATGAAACATCACAGTAGTAGCAACTGTTATCAAGTGACGTATGGTTTCCATAGCCAACTTTTCAATTTTTGGCTTTCATTTTGCTTCCACGGACTACTCGGTGGATTTCAATAATAATTTTTTTCTGATCTAGTTTCTGGTTAGATACCAACTTGTGATATGTCATTAGAAAGGGAATTGAATGCTGAATAAAGCGAAAAGAAAAAAAAAATGGGATTCCATTTAAAATAAGAAAGTTGATGTTACTTCCGGTTAGACCAGAAGTTAACTTCGACATGTCAATATGCTCAAATTCTAGCTCATATGTCATTATATCGACGCTCCAAATTTCACAAACCTACTTCATACAATAACTGAGATATTCCGTAGGCAATACTTCCGTAGCCACCCGGTATATGGCAGCAATCTATTGAAAAATATGGTGAAACTTTAGCCGTGGCACTTGATATCACCAAGGCATTCGATCGAGTCTGGCACCACGGATTCCTCTTATGGCTTGCCTCCACAGCTATGTTCTCTGCTAGCTAGTTTTCTCTCGAACAGGTCTCTCCATGTAGTGGTCGACGGAGTTTCATCTGACTCTCTTATCATAAATGCTGGTGTTCCGCAAGGATCAATTCTAGCACCAACACTATTTCTACTCCATATCAACGATTTGTTGGAAGCAACTTCATGTCCAGTACACAGCTTCGCAGATGATAGTACCCTCCATACCGCCTTCTCTTCCAGGGCTCCAATACATGCAAATCAGAAACGAACGAGGGAGAAATGTTGACAACATAAATATAGACTTGGCAACAATTCTCGAATGAGGATCCAATAACTTGGTAGATTTCAATGCAAACAAAACACAAGCATGCCTTTTCTATAGAAAAGCCGATCTCACTGTGCCCAACATGAGCTTGTCAGGAGTAACCATACCTTTGAAGACATCCATTTCGATGCTTGGTATTACTATCAGCAATAACCTTTCTTGAGAAAATCACGTGAGATCAAATGCTAAAAGTGCATCCCAAGAACTTCTGTTTCGGGCCAGGAGCTATTTCACTTCCAGTCAGCTGCTTATGATCTATAAGGCACAGATCCGACCTGTCTGATTTTACCTCCAGGTCGGTCATCGTGCACGCGACCTATTGTCTGTGTCAAGTCTGTGGTTTGACCGGGTACATACGTTCAGTATGAAGTCTGACCATCGGTTTGACCAACCAGCTGTTTGGGAATATCGGCCACGTTTCAAACCTGCCCACAAAGTTCCACGTTAACTTTTGATGGGAGTCGAGTCAACCATTGGCCATCCTGGCGTTACCACTGTGGTCAAACGAATGACTTGACACAGCCTTAATGTATTGTATTTTCTTTGACCTATTCAATATCATATTTGATGATCCTACTGAATAAAAATTATGATTATTATTATTATTATCAATAACACTCAAACTATCATATCCGTTAGGTTTGAACAAGACCGAACTGCCATCAAACCTAGACGGTCTCGACATGTGGGAAGCCATCTCCGAAGCCACACCGAGCCCAAGAACAGAACTCGTATACAACATAGACGACGTGCTGAACTACGGCGGCATCAGACAAGGCAAATGGAAGTACGTCTACGGATCCACCAATAAGGGCAAAGCCGACAAATGGTTCGGCGATGCCGGCAAAAATACACTCTACAACTACGACCAGAACGCCATTCTCCACTCCAAAGTCAACAGCGCCCTTGCAGGACTGATAACCTACCAGCAGATGCGGGAAAAGAACGAGAAGAAGAGCTTCAGCGTCGAGCTCATGGACAAGCGAAAAATCGCAGAGCTGCGGGCAGCCGCTACCGTCAAGTGTCCGTCCCTAGGTGTGTAATCAACCATGGTGGAAATACAATATGGTATGCTACGACCATATACAGGGTGTCGCAAAACTGCTGGGACACAGAGCTACCACGTGTATAGGAGGTCAAAATAAGTTGATTGGACCCAATTTATTTCTGTGCCACAATGTACCGTTTGTCCGTGAGAAGGGTTCAAAGTTCACATGAAAAAACACATTTTTGTACGCTGTTCAGAAACAAGTGGAACGAAATTGATGAAATTTGGCAATAGTGTATTTCAGAGGTTTAATTTCCTTTTGGTAATCGAAGAAACCTGAAAGAAATTGTAGAAGGGTTAAAATCACCCTCACCCCCTGACATTTTCTTCAGAACTTTTTTAGGGGTTATAATACGGTTCTGAAACTTTTTGAGCTTGAAGACTAATCAATTACCTTCATTTTCATGCTCCTGTAAAAATTTCCTGTACCGCAATGTTACCAGGTGGCGCTCGGTTTTCATCGTTCCATGTCAAAGCCACGTCAAAACTGGGGGAAAACAAACTCAATCCTCACTCAATCCTCACTCAATCCCATCAGTGCCATTAGCTTGTGTACTGTGTACTGATAAGAGTGATAAGTTTTTAAATTTCTTGACATTAATTGTCAATATTCGATCGAAAACGCTAATAATGCCTGTTGTAGATGTTCTTTTGGCAGACATTTTGCTCTATGCTGTATGCAATGTAGTCTATGCACTTTATTCATAGACAACAGTTTGTTTTCCCCCAGTTTGAAGTTCGTATTATGTAACCTAGATGTCGCCCACTTCGTGAATCTCTCGAATTCGCGAAAATCACGAAGTGTGCGGCCTCTGGTGGCTAACTGTACAAGTCTTGCGAGTATGAACAACAAATATGGCGACCATTGTTTTGAATTTCATAAATATGTGTTTTATTCCAAAATAATTCATTTGTTGAAGTGCATATTCCAGAACCTCATTTCTCCCTGATGAAAAAACTCGAATTATTGCATGAACTTTTATTGTTTACAATGAAGAAACCAGTACCTACCTTATAATAATATAATATACATTTGAATTAGAATCATTGTATAAATGTTGGTTGCAGTGATTCGATCTTGAGAATAACTTGAAGTCCTCAATTGCTGGAGATCCTTGTTTATGTAAATCGATGATATTGTTCATTCTGAGCACCCTTTCCAACCATATCTTCTTTTCCCAGCCCCTTCACTAGAATTCCATCTCCTTCATAAAAGCCAGTGATATTTCTTGATGAATTCAATTATTTCTTCATACCCATACTATATTGTTGTAATAGCTGATTGCTTGTATGGTTCCATTCCACCATGCAAGTGTTGAGTGGACCATTTCGATCATTTTGTTATGTTTGAAAACTGTGGGATTGTAGTGTGATATCAATGATGAATACCACCATTGTCCACATCAAAATGGCAATTTCTCTGCACAAAAAGTAATTTTTTCCATACTGGAAACCTTGTACGTATTTCAAGAAGTCAACTTATCATTCACTATTTTGTAAAATGATTTGGAAATAACCAATTTGCAATGAGTGCATACGGCAATGTGTTTGTTGTTCATACTCAGTTGGAAATTTGACGTTGATTTGACGTTTAATAGAGCCATCTATTGGTTCGTGATTTTCGCGAATAGTACGAGGGTACAAGTTTAATGAAATTGTGATATAAAACTTAGTTGGCAGTGGAAACAAGAGCAGAACGTTTCTTCAAGAGAGTTATACATACTATACTGTACTATGGTTTACATCCAGTATAATAAAAACTTTTCTGGTACAACGTTGTCCGGTGTCTCTCAGGTTGAAGGTGGCTTTTGAAGCGTGTATTATGATTGTGCTTCTCAACAGTATTCAAAAACATGTTTTTATTTTTATGAAGTTTATACAAACTAACAATGGTTAGGATGTTGGCTGTTCTGAAATATGCTCTGCAACTTGTTCTCATATCAACACTAGCAAGAATTCGAATTGCATACTTCTGAAGAACCTGTACTCTATTTACATGAGCACAATTTCCCCAATTCATGATCACGTACTTCATATGGGAATAGAAATTGGCATAGTACAACGAGAGTAGTATGTGCCGACTGCAGTGGTTCTTCATAAATTTCAGACTATAACAGCTACTCTGTAATTTTTTGCACAAATTATTAATATGAAAGTAACTCCCGATAGTTTTACTGACATGCTGCTTGTTATTTCATTATAAAAACCTTCAAATAAACTGGGCGTCAATTGAAACGTTAATAGTGAAATTTTGCATCAAGTTTGACTTCTCGTAATTTCTAAAATATTGAACAAATTTTGAATTGCTGCCCAGATTCTGAATTCCTTTTTCATCGTCTTTCGAACCGTTCCTTACAGCTTCTTCTAAATTCATCAGGACCCGTGATACAGGGTGAAACAAAGTTTCGTGCATTTTGGAAAAAATTTCTCCGCCCCCCCATTTTGTCGGAAGACCACAATGCTCATATTTTATTCAGGCATTTCATAAATAGCAACCATACCTTGGGACATTTTCGAGTTTTTGCCAAAAACTACTGTGGTTTCCAGAAAAAAAAATTTGTTTTGCATTTTTTTTTAATTAACTAATTTTAGAGGAGTACATTACTACCTGAAAACGATGAATCAGTCTATTTATTGTCATATCTGACTTATTGAGAATGGTACTTTCATAAGTTTGGGTATATCCTAATCGTCGTAACCTGAAATAATAATTATCTTTACTGAATTTTAGTTTATATCACTATAGTGATCTCACCTAATGATATTTTCCATTTCGACCCGATTTGAACGAGGCATCTTTAAATCTTTTAGGACCGGAATAACACTGACGTTTTCATGAAAATTGGCAATTGATATAACCTCTATGCATACCTACATTGTTTCAACAATACGTTGTTATAGAAACAAGGTATCTTTGTTGATGAGATGTGTTGATTTACTGCTCACTAAGGTAGAAAACTTTTATCATAGACTGTGAAGTAATAAATTATTGATTGTTTTTGAGTAACCTGGTATACATATCTGCTCAAACGCTTTCCTGATATGCATAAGAGCATCCATTTATGGAACTCCTCTAAAATTAGTCCATTTAAAAAAAATGCAAAAAAATTTTTTTCTGAAACCACAGTAGTTTTTGGCAAAAACTCGAAAACGTCCCGAGGTATGGTTGCTATTTATGAAATGCCCGAATAAAATATGAGCATCGTGGTCCTCCGACAAAATGGGGGGGCGGAGAAATATTTTTCAAAATGCACGAAACTTTGTTTCACCCCGTATCACGGGTCCTGATCAATTTAGAAGAAGCTGTAAGGAACGGTTCGAAAGACGATGAAAAAGGCATTCAGAATCTGGGCGAGTGGGCGGCAATTCAAAATTCGTTCAATATTTTAGAAATTACGAGAAGTCAAACTTGATGCCAAATTTCACTATTAACGTTTCAATTGACGCCCAGTTTAGTTTGATTACATCAATTCTGCTAGAACCAAAAAGAACAGTTATTGTTTTTCCATGATTAAATTGTAGATTATTATTTTTTGACCATTTCTCAATATTCGAATAAACCATGTCAGCAGTACTTTTCAGCTTATTTATATCTTCATCAACAATCAAAATATTCGCATCATCTGCATAACACGTAACATGAACATTATGTGTCTTTCGAATATAAAGTATAAGATCATTAGCGAAAATATTTAAAAATGATTATCTGATTATCTAATTTTTGTTTTTTTTAGTTGCTCTTTCATAATTTTCCCTGCTATAAACATGTATGTTTCTTGGGAATAATAAAGATAATAATAATTTCCCTTGCATAATAAATAACTAGACATTACACCACAGGTGAGGACCAACTGGAATCGACAAAGTGCAACCTAGTAGACTCCCCCTGCCTCTTCAACATCGAGGAAGACCCCTGCGAACGCACCAACCTCGCCGCTGTCCGCCCCAACATAGTCACCAACCTGGAGAGGGCTATCATGCGCTTTCGTTTATCCGCCGTGGCCCCTAGGAACGTGCCTAGGGACCCCAACGCGGATCCTAGCAGGTGGAACGGCACTTGGACCAATTGGGTCGACTGCGAGAACGAAGCGAAGCGCAGCCGGTTGCCGATGAGCTTGTCGCCGGTTGCTATTGGTTTGATTTGTTTGGCGGGACTGACGGTGGTTTTGTTGGTCGTGGTGTTGTTGGCGATCAGTTTGTGTAGGCGTAAAAGGTCTAGGAAGGGGTTTGATAGAGAAGCGAAAGCTCAGAAGGAAGGTGCTAAAATGATTGATGGGGAGAGGACTGGGTGGGAACAGATATAGGTTTGTTTTGTATTCATGTTATTTTTTAAGGAAATTACATTCGATACTTTGGAGTGTGGAATGTTTGGAGGTTATTTTTTCAGTTTGAGATTTTTCAAATTGAAATTAATAACAAAAGCATTTTCAAATGTACTGGGCTCACCCAGAGATAATGAGTTAGTTCTCCTCGAACGAATTATCATAGAAATACTATCTGTAGGTTGATCCAGGAGGTGGTATATTCATTATTCCAAATTTTTTGGGATTTTCTCTCCTCGTTTCTATGAAACAAAAATTATGAATATTATTTCAATATACTTGTAGTAAGGACAAATCAGATGATTTGCCCCAAAAAGTCACTGCGTTTAAAGAATTTTCCTATCAGAGAGCCTAAAAGAAAAATTCACTAGCTTGTCAGTGACAATTTGTATTGAAAAATTTTTGGAGAAGAGAAATAAAGGTATATAGAAAAGCTTCAAGACATATTATACGACTTCGCAATTGAAAAAATCTCTTCATGTTGAAAACGGGAGCAGAATCGGTCCCGAAACGTCCAAAGATAAGTGAAAATTTGATATTTTTTCTATATACCTTTATTTCTCTTCTCCAAAAATTTTTCAATACAAATTGTCACTGACAAGCTAGTGAATTTTTCTTTTAGGCTCTCTGATAGGAAAATTCTTTAAACGCAGTGACATTTTGGGGCAAATCATCTGATTTGTCCTTACTACACGTATATTGAAATAATATTCATATTTTTATTCTACAGAAACGAGGAGAGAAAATCCCAAAAAATTTGGAATAATGAATTATCATAGATTTATATTTCAACTACCTAGTGTTAGAATTATTCTGATGTCTAAAATGGCTATAGAAATTATTTGAATTTTTGAAAATACAGCAATTTAAAATTATTAATGAAGCAGACTATGTCGTACTACCTAGATCTAGTGACATTTGGCGATATTTGTCTAGCCTGAAACCTGCAACAAAAATGTAAACGAAATACTTCTCAGTGTGGTGTAAATCAGGTTTACAACCACTGTTGTGAGACTCGAGTTATAATTTTTTTGGAGAAATTAAAATATCTCTTCAACCTTTCAACAGAAATTCAATTTAGAATGATCAACGAGTTGTCAGCATCATTGTTGTTTGGTTTATACCCATAATTTTATAATCGTCAATTATTATGCTACACTGATATTTATGTTTCGTCTAAAATTCCTATCTCATCAGGTATTCAGTATTTGTATAATTTTAAGAAATCATCCAATTCCGATCCATACGAATTGTTGAATATGTCAATATGAGCAAAATTTGACTGTACTGGCGTATATGACTTTTCTTAGCAGTACGTCATAAAAATGGTGGAGGAGATGAAACTATATCTTCACGATTTTTTCCTGAATTCAAATTTGAAGGGACTCTTTTTGTTCCAACATCCATAAAAGTAGAAAATCCTAAACCAAATTATGCTTCAGTATAATATTCGAAGAGCAAAATGGCAATACATAGTACAACCAGAACAACAGAATTGCCTTGTATAAACATTTCAAACTATATCAAGTCGAAGCCCATACACTATGACTGAATAAATATTATCTTCAACAAATGGTTTTTATTTGACATGATTCATACATAATCAAGAAAAACTATAACTTTTTTTCTGTATTTAATCATTTTTTTGTCAAACATTTGTGTGTGGTCAATAACAATTTTCTCATCCCGTACAAATTTCTTCATTCCAGTTTTTGAATCAAGTACCAAGAAAATCAGGATTCACCAACTGGAAATTTTAAATTCAATCATTAGACTGCTAAAATGGTTTATACCATATTTATAACCAACTATCGCCAAGTAAAAAATTAGAGAATGATGAATGAAAAACCGAATTTGTTTATTAACTATATCTCTTATTTTATTCACAATTGTTCAATTTCAGAGCTCATTTCAAACGTAACGTCATGACCGGCATTTGGCGATACGTTGAATAAATGGTGACGTCAGATTTTATGCCGTTTCGTTATTGGTCAGGTAATTTTCCATTTCCACTCATGAAGCAAGGTTGTCGAGTCACCAATTTTAATCAAGTTATCAAAAAGATGTTCGAGTCCTGTCGTTGAATAAAACATAATAGGAGGAACCCATGATATTATAGTTCATTTTTGACTTTTTCGAGCAACCAACATGTCAAAATATTTCTTATTCTCCATAACAAAATATCATATAAATGTTGGAGACTTGGCAACATTGTGCTGAATGCTGAGAACTGACAAGACCACGCCCACACGTGCGCCGTGTTGTCACGTTCACCGATCAAAATGTCCTCTAGTGTGAATGATTATAATTATTATTTACACAAATGGACCCCGCAATAAACAATAGGGAAAATGGCTCTCGATGAAAATCGCTGAATTTTTGGTATGTTTCAGACTTTGATATACTAAACAGATCTTTCATTGAACTAACCTCAAAAAATTGACAGTTTTTCCGACATTGATCTCCAAATGTCAGTTTTTCGAGAAAAAAAAGTATCTGAGAATGGTTTCATTTTTGGCATGTTGTAGATACGAATGAACTGATGAAAAAATCCAGTTGACCTAACCTCCAAAAATTGACACTTTTGTCGATATTGACCTCCAAATGCAATTTTTTCAAGAAAAAAAATCTCTGAAACTGGCTGAATTTATGGTATGTTGTAGGTAGGAATGAACTGATGAAAAATTCCAATTGACCTAGCCTCAAAAAATTTAATAATTTCGCAAACCGTTTTCTCTTCAGATCTCTTTACATATTGTAAATATTTATTGAAATCCACGATATTTCATAACATGAAAATTGCGAGACAACGCGTGATGACGTCATATACCGCGATAAATCCATTGCAGTTATACTATACCATACGATTTATGTATTGTGTTTACTTCAGTACACAACACCCCACTCCTACTGTGGAAATAAATCCTCAGTTCTATGAAGAATTTGGAAATATTCTCATTGGTTGTTGTGCACTATAAATCTTGAAGGCGGCTATGTAGTGTTACTGAGAGGTGATTATGAATGAATGAGTGTATCGAATACTTTTATAATAGATGAAATGATCAGAATAAAATAGATATATGGCATAAATTCAACTAGTGTGTATACCTACAACCCCATTGATTCCGGAAAGATTATATAAACATCTTTTAAATAATATTTATCTCAAAACATCCTCTCTTCGGTTTTCTTCACCTGTGGATGTATCATATAAAGAAGATTTGTTTTTAGAAGAATGAAATGCCAAATACTAATTCGAAAATAGCAACTTTGTCTATTGATTATTGTTCCATTCATCTTATTTTCCATACGTACACTTGGAGGTCAATATCGAAAAACTGTCAATTTTTTGAGGTTAGGTCAATTGGATTTTTTCATCAGTTCATTCCTATTTTCAACATGCCAAAAATTCAACCATTTTCAGATACTTTTTTTTCTCAAAAAAAATACATTTGGCGGTCTATATCGGAAAAATTGTCAGAATATCAAAGTCTGCAACATACCAAAAATTCAGCGATTTTCATCGAGAGCCATTTTCCCTATAGTTTAGTGCGGGGTCCTTCTATTATAAGCAATAAGCCACAAATCATAACGGAACATATTGAGAAAATTGAATTTTCATTGCTAATTAGGAATATAACCAATACTCAATTGACAATTTATGAATTATTGAATAACTAATATGTGCTATGCGCAGCCCTTACTTACGAAGTCGTGGCATCAGATTTAACTGGCGGTAAATTTCTAGCCATTTGAAAATTTTTAGCACCTCAAAATCGACCGAAAAATCTATAAAAAATATGGAATTGAAAGCTATTTGAGTGATCATTCTATTTGAGAATTTTAAAAAAATAGTCCACTAGCTTATTCCACAGTTGGTTTCCTTACACCACTTTGGTATAAAATCACAAAAACCGTGAAAATGTTGCCTTTCGAGACTTTGAATTACCTAGCTCGATCTAGTAGATGTAGATAGAAAAAGTTTCTCATGTTATATTAGCTCTTCAATTAGAGAAATAATCGTTTTACGTAGTTTGGAATGATCACTATCTATCAACACAGAGAAATATTGAAGTAATTGTGTTTGTGAATGAAAATTATAAATAAGCACGCCTTGGGGTCATTATGTCATCATTCATAATCAAAAAAAGTTTTCCTAACTATATCTCTTATTTTATTCACAAATAAAATCAGTCCATACAATTCCACAGTTGGTTTCCATAAATCACTTTGGTATAACAACACAAAACATCGGGCAGACACCCATCTAACAAAACATAAATAAATTCACTCTCATCAAGCTATAACAAGAGGCTCATCATCAGAAAAACCTCTGATCTGAGGACACTCGTCCTCCTCCAGAGTCCTCTCGTCGAAAGTCGCCGCCTGAGACCTGGTGTCATAATGAGTATTAGTGAACCTCGTGAAGCTCCCTTGTAGCCTCCTGAACCTGATCATGAGCACAACTATGACAGTTAACAAGAGGGAGACTATTATGACGCTGCAAGCCACCACTGAACTGACGCTCATCGAAGAAGAAGAAGAAGCCTCGGCTAAGCTGATCTCTTTGCTCACTGCTTCAGAGGTAACCGACCTCAAACCTTTCCCAGTTCTGATCCGCACCGCGAAGGTAAACATATCAAAAGAGCCGTTCGTGTAAACGAACGGAGGCTTATCGACCTCGAATTTCTGCGCGGATTTTTCGTCCAAAGTGTTACCTTCGTGCACCAACACCTCGTATTGGTATTTACCAATGTTGCTAGGCAAACTGCTTTCTTTCCAAGAGATTATGTAGCTGCCGTTGCTCTCAGCTAGCACCCTGACTTCGTAGGGGGCCTGGATGGAGGGGGCTGTGTATGTGACCGGCTTGGAGTAGGGGCCGCTGAACGAGCCCGACGCCATTTTGACTTCGTAAACGCCGCCATAGGAGACGCTGAACACGCGGTAGAGTTCGGTGGCGTTGACGCGGCGGTGCCAGGTTTGCGTGGTGGCGTTCTCTCTAATCTGGATCTGGAATGGATTTCAACTTTCAACAAGAGAATCATACAGTGTTTTTCCTACAAACACTATTGAAAGACCGCCAAAATAATAAATAAAAATCAGGCATTTAAATTGTTGTCGTAGGAGCCATGGCTATGTTCTGAATTCAACTGCCAGTACTGAATCTGTTGATGTTCCATTCAGAAATTAACAATCACTGGAAGTGACAGATCTCGAGAGCAGATATACTATCTGAGTATAATCGGCTCAGATTTTTGCTGAAATTACTGATCACCGAAGGTTAAGGTTGATTTATGATTATCAAAGAAAGTTATTATTCAAACCAAGACACTTATTCATTCTGCTCATTAAATCTATCCTATCCTATCCTATGTATACAGGCTGATTTTAAAATAAGTGCATATATTTTAAACACTAAGAAAGCTTGAGGTATACTACCGAATAGCACTATTGGAAATATTATTAGGATCAAAATAGATTTGGGGCAAAATACCCTTTTTCCGCCCTGATTGGGCACAGGTGATTGAGATTAATGTATTAGTGAGGAAGGATCATATCTTTGAATGAAACTACCATTTTCATAAAAAACTAATTTGGAAAAAACATCTATTAGTTTAATTCAATGAAATGATACTTCCTCACTATACACTAATCTCACAAATCCAATCAGCTGTGTCCAATCAGGATGAATCGCAACCACGCAGGCGCTACTTTGCTGTTTCTGATTGATCCTTAAAAATCATCTATTAGTAATTCATGGTCATCTGAATTCTTGCGTCCGAAACGGTCAGAAGCATGCGCAGTTTCACAGAACTGTATGATTTTTTTGGGTTCTGTGGACTTGTGCATGCTTCTGACGGTTTCGGATTGTTTATTTTCTGAACGCGAACAATCCTAGTTAGTACTGTCAAAGGTCACAGCAAAGAGGAAATCTATGGTCACAGATACTACTGTTCTGAGAAATGATGTTGACAGATCATATGATAATAGTTTTGTTTGTGTGGTTGCTGGTTTGTAAAATAATTGTAAACGTAAAATAAAAAATAAAATAATTGGATGTTGTGTCTTGTGTCGTGATAATCGTGATATGGTCGTGATCATGATTTTCAATTTGAGATTGCCAGGAAGGATATGTCGTCGTCGAGTCGTTTTCGATGGTTTAAGTGCGAATATGAACCAACAAGAACACAGGACGATATTAGTCTGGAATGGACTCGATATTAGTATTTGTTTGCTCTCGGGAGTTTTGCTGTTCGAGCAGGTATGAGAAAATCTACTAGGTGAGTCGATTTTCAACTTTGTGTATGTTGTGTACCTATTTATTGTCTGCTAATTTTGTATCTACCCGCTGGGGCCTTATTTTCGAATTGAAGGAAGGGGGACGTTCTATCATTCCCCTCATGTTTCTCTCCGTCTCTCGTGATCCATGGAGATAATCACCCCACAGTTCTCTCAGTAAACTTTAAAAAATAAGGCTTCTGTACATATTACATTCACCTCTATTAGTTTCCATAACCTATTCCAATTCATATTCATTCTGTGACAAATTTTTATCAGGATATTCGTCTCTGAAACAATCTGGCATCACTGTCTTGTTTTGACGTTAGTGAATGACGAATTGGGGATTCCCTGGGATTCCGCAGATTTCACTTGCTTCCCAGTGGCGTACTCGAATTTCGAATCATTTTATGTTCAATTTTCAAAATGAAATTTCTCGTTAATGTGAAGACTTAGGAAAAATCAAATATTTTAGTAATTTTTGTTAGACTCTCTCATATATATGTCTTGAATATATGCACTCATTTTAAAATTAGCCTGTATAAACGAACTTTTCTTCTTATTCCGACGTCAGCAACATGCTCCTGAATTTTCTACACGTACTTAAGAAACAGCCTCTATATCAATTTTTTTTGTGTTCATAAATATATCTGAGAATATTCCTTCTCAATAATAAAATGTATGTTTGATGGAACTGAATATTTGTGTTGTGTTTGTATTGTATCTACTCACGCTGTAGAACTCGGGAGCCGCCGTCGGACACGCCGGCACCCACTGGATGCGCATCTGGAGCGGGTCGTCGCCCTCCCGGCCCACCTGGATCCGCTTGGGCGGGGCCTTGGCGTTGCCCGACGTCGTCAGCTGCTTGAAATTGCCCGACAGAGGGCCGTAGCCGATCGGGCCGACGATGCCCACGCTGAAGATGAAGGCCTCGCAGGCCTCGAGGTCGGAGATGGTGGCCGTTTCGTTGGGTGTGATGAATCGGGGTTCTGTGACAAGAACATTCGATTTTGATTGATTGATTGTCTTTATTACCCCAAGAAACATAGTTGTTTATAATAGGGATACATAAACAATTTACATAATGTTATACATACAATTATGAAATAACAAGTAAAAAAAATGCAAATAATCATGCAATATCAACCTTGTCTTTTATAAGTAGGTATTCAAATAAGAAATGGAATTATCAAAGTCTTAAGGCGCGATCACATGCCAGCTTATGCATATAGCAGGAAGCTCGAATAAAACGGGATCCCTGTTATTTTTTTCTTTTATTATTTATTTATCAAACATATCTTCCAGTCAGAACAAGTTCTGGTATGAGGAAGAACATAATTATAAAATAATAAGGAATTAATATCTATGAACTACTACACAAACATGAGTAGAAGTGAACATGAATAATAAATCAGAATATCACAATAAATCACAATAAAACAAAACAATCAATGAACAAAGAAAAGAACTCTAGTCATGGACATAACTTACTGATAAATTTTAAACATTTCTCTCAGAAATGATCAGTTTTTTTACTTTCTTTCTTTCTGGTAGTTTATTGACCTCAGATAAGGCTGCATGAGTGAATCTTTTTTGTCCGAGTGTAGAACTAGCAGCATCAAGGTAAAATAAGTTATATTGTCTAGTTTGATGACTATGAATTTCAAAATTTCTTCGTTCTTTATTAGAAGATTGAGCTGAATTTTCTGTTTATTTTTTTGTTGTAAATCATGTAATAAGTTTTTCTGGTATTTATTGATGAAAGGTTAGAGTGAAATCACAACAAATTTTCAAACAACTCTCTATTATGCCTGTCCCTTCCCTATCTACTCCCTTTATCTACTCTACTCTTCTGGAAATTCACAAGAATAAAAGAACTTTGTGTGCCAACTCCGATTTTCATGAGTAGGTACCAAACTCGTGGGGCAAACGACTTGAGGCCTCCCCGATATAGGCTCAACAAATCCCGAATGAATTCATTGAATATCTATCTATCTATAATATCCTGCCTCAAGAGTTCAAGATTCTCAATTATAACTGCTTCAAATTGAAACTGAAAAGACACAACATGCTGTCCCATTGTTTTTACTCTATTGATGAATATTTGAAAACACCCCCACTTCTCGATAATTTGTGTTGATTTCATTTCGAAAACAACAAAATTTATATTTTAGATTTGTTAGATTCGTGAGAATGTTGTATGTATGTTTGTGATAGCTTGGGTGTATATTTTATTTTATTCTGTAATTGTTTTTGAAAAACATTTTGTACTTCCAGTGACTTGCCAAAAACATAAGAATTGTAACTTGGTCAAATAAAATTCTATTCTATTCTATTCTATTTTTCAAATAATTTCAGATCGATATTTATCACAGTTTCTGAAATTACAGGATTTTTGTTTTCATATAAAAGCACTGTATCGTCTGCATATTATATGGTATAATTACTTGTGATATTTTGAATATAAAGCAGATACAGTATTGGTCCTAAAACAGATCTTTGTGGAACACCCTTATTCATTGACAGTTTATGAGATTCAGAATTAGCAGATTTGGTACTGATTGTCCTATTTTCAAGATATGAAGCTAAATATTTCTCTCAATGCCTCTCAAAGTCCAAATTCACATGCAGAAGTCCGAAAAGTGACAGTGAAAGCAACATTCAGTTGAATTGATGTACATCCCTACAAACCACATTCTTTACATTTGTACTAGTGTTTTTACCACCACACAGCATACTATGATGATACAGCACCAATTTGTATTCATTATCAAAATATTTTTGTGGTTCTCTCGAACAGTTTGAGCCTTTTTCCGCGAAAAGTCGGACTGACACCAACTTTATAGCAAAGAATGAAATAAATAAATATTATTATTATTATAGATTTAGAATATGGAACGAGGAAATAGAAAATTGTCGAAAATAAAATGTATTTCAAACAAATATTAAATGAAAAAGACCTGATAATCGTTGACTTGATAAAATTCAGAGCAGAAATATCCGAAAATTCAAGTTTTACAAGTAAGAGACTGGAAGAAAATTCAGGAAACAAATAGAATAGAATATAGAGAATATAGAGAGTTGGGAAATAAGTTAAAACAAAAAGATTCAGTACCAGAATTGAAGTTAGCGAAGTTCACAACTAGTTCAACATTGAAAGTATGCAAAGATTCTTCTTTTGTTATCAAAATTTCAGAAACCAAAACTACAAATGCCAATTCATACCATCTTATAGAATATGACAATCTTCGTTGGTGACTATGATAACAGCGATATTATCCACGAAAACAATCAATTTGAAGGGTATTTTATCATTATTTTCCAGTCTCGTTCGTAACACACACAGAAGAAGTAACAAATGAATTAATAATTTCATTGAAGTTATATTTTTAGCGACCAATTAATTCTAGCATCTCGGTTTTGACAACCATCATATTGAAGACTATAATTTCGTCTGTATGTACTTACTTTCAAAAAGTTGTTCATGATTTGTACCATAGTAAATGCCATACATCCAATTAAGCTTCTTAACATACTTCGGCCTCTCCCAACTGAGTTTGACAGTGGTGCCGACTTTGAGAACGATAGCTTGCGAAATACTTATTTCCGGTAGAGGTTTTCCCTCCCTTCCGATGGTGATAGCTATGGTAGGACCGACGAGGGTCTTTTTGAAAGCATTAACCTGAAAATAATGTTGCTCTCTTATATACGAGTTCAGATTTCTTATCACATTTCACAACAGGTTAGATAGGTTTCCATGAGATCGAACAATTTCTGAACTTTAGCTAAGAAGCAATTACTTGGTAATGGTTTGGATCTGCGACATACTGAAGAATTTCATTTGTCCAAATATTAGATAATGTGTGGCTGATTTCTTGGGATGGAACTGTTGGAAATCAAAACATTTATAATGAATCGCAGATCTCTTGTTAGCCAATCAATATTATGTACTTGTTTTATGCGTCATGGAATTATTGTACTAAAAAATATGATTGGACATAATTGTTGTTGATCAATGAGAAAGCTTCCAATATTGAGGTTTTCACCTCACTGTGAAGTTTGTAAAATTTTAATTCATAATTAATAATTTCTTTTGTAAAATAAACTTTCAGAAAAAAATTATTGAAAAAGGAACTGGGCTCCTTCACCATTTGTATGACATACTACCTAGAAAATCCACATTCACACATACATGAAAAACGATACCCTCTGTCAATACATTATTATTTGAATGAATTATAACAATATCATAACAGCAATGAGATATAATAGGTTTTCTTAATCCTACTTCGCAGAGTATTACGAATAATTTTGATTAATCTATCATTTGCTGCATGAAGTTTAGTAAACAAGAAAAATTATGATATATTTCAATAGTATCTATAACTTATCACTTGCATTATATCAACAAATGATAATTATAACTTGTCAGTCATCATTTTGCAGATGAATTTGTTCCTTTATGAAACGGATCTATATTCTAGGAAAGTTGTAGATTAAATCTTGCAACATCGCATAACACTTTGAGCCCGTCCACACCACACAAAATACTAACAGGCACACTGACAGCTCGTCTGATACTATGTTTACCAGTTTTACTTGTGTCAATTTTTGATCTCCACTTATTCGTTAGCCTATTTAGACCATCATGTGATTGCACAGGCAAAACAGACACGGTGTGGATATTGTCATGAGAGAACAACAACAAGGTGCTCGAAATATGGACATAGAGTGCTTCATGAAATGCTTCGTTCTATTCCATACATAGTAGTGCTTCTGCCTAATGTACTATACAGGGTGCCCGTTTTTCGAGCTCCACCATTGGGATCTCAGTTATTATAAAAGATACGAGGTCAGTTAAATTAGGGCAAAGTTGCATATTTTCATTTATTTGCAAGGAAATTCGATGTGTCATCTTCAGTATTTGAATTTTTTGAAGAAAACGAAAATTCGTAATTTTTGTTTTTAAAAAAAGACCTAGACGTTTCTGACTAGGACATTCTCAAGGCACTTTTTCACAAGGAATTTGAATCTGTCATCGTATTTTCCATGACGTTCTTGATGCCAAAGTTACAACAAACAACTTTGTTTTTTCTCAAGGGCGCCATATTGGATTTTTACATTTTGAAGGTTTTTTTTCTGATTACAATGATGTATCACACGACATGCTCGAATCTTTTCTGTTGATCGAAATTGCAAGTGCTTTTTAAGGAACGCCAACAGTTTTGTTTGAAAAACTGAACTTTGACATTTCAATTGAATATGCGAACAGAACTATTGAATTCTTAAGCTAATCTACATAACGCGAGAAGGGTTGCCGAGTGTCTGTCAGATATATTACCTTTTCTGACAAGATCACAACGGAGACATACGTTGGCCAGCGCGGTTACCGATCGATATTGATGAGCTGAGAAGAACCATAATCACCACTCTCAGGACTAAGATAAGAAGACGGGACATCTCGCGAGCAATTCAGAATCTGAGAAAACGCGCAGAATTGTGTTTAGACGTTGTTTTGTTTTGCGAAGATAAACTTCTAGCTCATTACGTCGTTCCTAATTCAAAACCATAGTTTTTAAGTAGATGAGCTTGACGAAAATGTGAACGTTCCAGATCCAAATTCAAATAAACTGTGGAGCTTGTTAAACAAAACTGTTGGCGTTACAAAGTACTCTCTGCAAAAATGTTTTTTACCGAATTTTGTTCAATAGAAAAGATTCGATCATATCGTGTGATACATCATTGTGATCAGAAAAAAAAAGACTTCCTGAAAATGCAAAAATCCAATATGGTACCCGTTAGAAAAAAACAAAGTTGTGTGTTGTAACTTTGGCATCAAGAATGTCATGGAAAATACAATGACAGATTCAGATTTCTTGTAAGAAAGTGCCTTGAGAATGTCCCAGTCAGAAACGTCTAGGTTTCTTGGTTTCCGCTTGAAATAATAAAAACAAAAATTATAAATTTTCTGTTTTCTTCCAATAATTCAAAAACTAAAAATGACAGTTCGAATTTTCTTGCAGAGAGATGTTCAGCATGAAAATGCGCAACTTTTCTCTAATTCAACCGACCTCGTATATCTTATAATAACTGAGATCCCAATGGTGGAGCTCGAAAAAGGGACGCCCTGTATGTAGTACGGTCTGAGTTTTTGATTTTTTCGTGGAATATTTTTTTTCTCCGATTGGCAGCAAATATTAATTTTGCTGACACATATCAATCAGCAAAGTATTACTTTTCCTGCCTAGGCAGCAAAATGGTTACTTTGATGATTGATATGTATCAGCAAAATTAATAATCCTTAAATCGTTTATAATTTCCTTCACATGTCATCCGAGACTTCTCCGGCAACAAATTCAACTCTATATTTTTTGCCACCTCCCTCATTT
Organism: Phaedon cochleariae; assembly: GCA_918026855.4. Taxonomy (NCBI): domain Eukaryota; kingdom Metazoa; phylum Arthropoda; class Insecta; order Coleoptera; family Chrysomelidae; genus Phaedon; species Phaedon cochleariae. Next base: position 601,649 of record OU896712.1, read on the forward strand.
CTGGAGGTGTAAGTACTTCCAGGTCGCTATCACTGTCCATTATATAATAATTTAAATATACCAATATTTTTTCACACAACTGTCAGAAATTTCATGAATTGTCAAACTATAATCATTATGGACATTTCCATAGCAACCAACCATGTTCAACTCAGCAGCAAAGTAGATTGACTGCCGAGGCTGAATTCATAGCCGAGTTAAACAAATAACTATTTTCGAGTATCTCTTTTGTCATACAGAAGCTCTAGTTTCAGTAATGTGATTAGTCGATATTTTCCAATAACGCTATAGGCATTGAATACCCTCCTACAGTCTCACCGTACCTCGATGCGATAGTTGACCCCCGGCGCCAGCCGCATCGTCACGTTCCTAGTTTTCGTAGTCACTGTGGGCAATTCGGGGTAGCCGATGCCGGCCACGGGCCGCACGTTGAACCCGTCCGCCTCCCCGGCGTAGTCCCAGCTGAACGAGATCGTCTCATCGGTCTCCTTCACCACGAAGTTGCTGACCACGCTGACGTTCGTCTCGCCGTCGAACCGCAACTTGGCCGGCTCGGACTTGTTGCTCGAGGATTTCCTGTTGTACGCTATCACCTGGAACGGAAGTTGGCGCAATCAATCACAGCACAACAACTGTGTTCAGTACTTTCACCCTATATATACTTCCATCCAATATAATTAGTTGGGTAACTGTATTCTGTATTACCCTATATAAAAATAACATTTGAGTTGTTAACATGACGAGTGTTGTTGAAACATAAGATTCAATCTCTTCTCTTCAATTCTCATTTCATCAATTTCTTATCAAACAATCACAATTATATACAGTCCACTTATCACCAAAGCATCGAACATATTGGTCCAATCGAGCGAGGATTCAAGAATTCAAGAAATATCACCAAAGCATCGAACAAAATGAATGAATTAATCAATTTTATTACGTTCCAAAAAACATGAAAATGTCATCTAGGAACACCTCTCTTACTAGTTACAAGTCACAAGTCATTATAGTTTTACAAATTACATAATCGTGTCGCAACTCAGATGGTTCTAGTAGGTTATATGACATTATTAAGAACAAACTGCGCCTCCACCACGTGTCGCAACTCAGATGTTTTTGGCATACGAATCGTATTTTTCGGCTATGCATTGATTCACTCATGCCATCACATTGTACTGTTGTACAATCCACAAAAACTGCAACGGAAGACGAAGGAATCCGGTTGGTACATTATGATTTAAGAGTAAGTACCTACTATAGTCACTCACATATAGTTTTCATTTTTGAAATTTGGTAATTTCTCTGATTTCTCATCGGAATTCCTTCTGCGATAGGAGCTAATAGAAATACTCGTGAAATTTCTGAAATAATGCAAGATTGGAATCATGCAATCGAACGGGAGGACTCCGGTTTGACGAAATATGATCATGTGTAGCTTCTATTGCAGAAGTGGCAAAAGGAATTTTAGGAATTTCAATAAGAAATGACAAAATTCCATAATGAAAACTATGTGAGATTACTATTTACCTGAAAAATCATATTCCTTCGTCTCTCGCTGCATTTTTTGTGCATTGTACAATAGCACAATGAAAAGGCATGCTTGAATTAATGAATAGCGCAAAAAACACGATTCGTATGCCAAAATATTGTGAAAAACTATTTCAATCCTTTGATTCCTCTGTAAACAAATGAAAAAAGTGAGGTTGTGTTTCAATAATTCACAGGATAGTGAGGTTGTGTTTCAATATTTTACCTCCAGGATCGGTCATCGTGCACGCGATCTATTAATCATTCCAGAATTACGTCATTCGACAGGGCGCTGAGTGGCAAACATTGTATTTTGTCAAGATTTGTCATATGGAACCAGAATTAGTGGGATCGTTTTTCTTGGTATCTGAGTTGGAACCAGGAAGAAGTTCATAATTTTGTTTGGTGAAACTGTTATTATATTGTGGATATGGCAGAGATGGCCAGGGCTATGCTCATCAAAGGTAACCTAACAGTTCGTGTGCCCCTCAAGAAACCATGTCAAAATCGCGTGTTCTGGAATGGTCAATACAAAAAATGTCAAAACAGCCGTGTCAAGTACATTCAGGAACAGCCGGGATTGGCGCAGTGGAAGAGCGTTCGTCTCACGACCGCAAGGTCGTGGGTTCGATTCCCAGCACGAGCAAGAAACTTTTTTCAATATTTTATTTACGAATTAAATATTGTAAAGTTTCGGAGCATCGGCTGGGGATAGTCCTGCACGATTCGCTGTTGCGTTCCAATTGACAGTGCTGCTCCTAAAGTGGCACATGAAGTTAGTAACAAAGCCTACACAGAACACGCAGAAAGAGATGATGTGGTTGTGAGCATCAGAGGAGAAGTAGGACGGTGTATGTAGGTGGGTGTGGAAAACTACCAGCTGAGCGTGAGTGCGGACCTCGGTCTCTAACGGGGGTTAACGAGGATAGCTAGCAAGCCTGCCACTGCGCATATGGTAGTGAGTACATTACTAGCCTACAAAACACAGCCGAAAAACTCTGAAAGAGAGCTGATGGGCGGTGCCTGAAAAGGATGTTAGCCAGCTCTGTTGAGCAAACCACATCAGTCATTGAAAACACTTGCGGTTAGCAAAAAGGTCCCATTAGGGACTAGTTGCTGACGTGGAAACGTCCCCCACCAGTACCAGTACCATTCAGGAACTCTAATCTGATCTTACCCAGAACGTGTAGGTGACCCCGTGCTCGAAATCGGGTGACAGCAGATGCGACGTCTCGTTCCCTGTCAGCTTCAGTCGCACCTCCGGCGCCTTCTCTGATTTCCACACTATCTCATAAGCCACTATCGGTCCGCGGGGCTTCTGCGGCTTCTTCCACGCCACCAGGATGTGGGAGCCGTTGCGCTGTTTCGCCGTGAGGTTCCAGGGTTCGCTGGGAGTGCCGTCGCTGGTCAGCGAGACGTTGTAGATGGCAGGAGGGAAGACGAGGTTCGAATCCTTGGGAGGAAGTGAAGGGTCGCATTAGATCTTTCTAGGATTTTTCTACTACTCAATGAAACTATTTTTATGCACTAGCGGGCAGTAAAGTGCACTTTATCGCCCAGATATGCGGGCGTAAAGCGGTACTTTACCGCCCGCTGTTCTCGAGTCCCTTATATCCACACATCCTTTTGTGGAAAACCTATATTCGAACTCTCAGCTGATTCTATCGTTATGATTATGATACATGTAATTGTTCTTCCGATTCCATCTTCGCTATAACTTCCTTCTTTGAATAGTTGCTTGCTGGCTGTCTGAAGTTTTTAGCCAAAATATGACAATTTCAGCTTGTTTTTTGGATGTATTGCTAGACAGCAACCATCAGATTGATTGACAACGTCAAATTTAGGTAGCTATATATAGGTTGTGTGCAAGAACTGTCAGATGACCGACCCTGGAGGCAAAACATATTTGTTTACAAGTGATCCAAATAGTTTTCCACAATTATTTTGGCATATGAATCGTATTTTTCCGCTATTCATCAATTCGCTAATGCCATCACATTGTGCTATTGTAAAATGCACAAAAACTGCGGCGGAAGATGAAGAAATCCGGATGGTACATTATGATTCAAAAGTAAGTACCTACTATAGTCACTCACATATAGTTTTCATTTTAAAATTTGGTAATTTCTCTGATTTCTCATCGGAATCCTTCTGCAATAGGATCAGCTGATAGAAATATACCTGAAATTTCTAGAATAATGCAAGAAGATTGGATTCATGCAATCAATCGGTAGGACTGGTCTGACATGCTGACGATCGTGTGTGTTGTAGACATTTTCAATCTATTAGCTTGTATTGCAGAAGTGGCAGAAGGCAGAAGGAATTTTAATAAGGAATGACAACATTTCATAATGCTTACTATGTGAGATTACTATTTACCTGAAAAATCATATTCCCTAGTCTCTTGCTGCATTTTTTGTGCATTGTACAACAGCACAATGCGAAGGCCAAAATATTGTGAAAAACTATTTCAACCTTTTGATTCCTCTGTAACCAAATAAAAAAGTGAGGTTGTGTTTCAATAATTCACAGAAAAATGAGGTTGTGTTTCAATATTTTGCCTCCAGGGTCGGTCTTCGTGCACGCGACCTATACTGGGTATACATATTGTTACATCTCAAGTAATGAATCTCTGTTAGTGAACGAAGAGTTTTACTCTTACGATAATTGCCATATTCCTACGGTAATTTTGATATGTAGATTATACACTTGAACATTGCGCTTCTCTTGAAAACTGAATTTATGAGTAACATATGAATTGTAGTTTGTTGAAATCTAGTCATTACTTGTGACTCGGGAAATAAACCACTAGTGCATAAAATTTTGTATGTATCACGTGCGTAAAATACGCCAATGTCCCCAATATAACCTAAAAAACAAAGACTGTCAGAAATCTAGTGTTTATCCCCAGAAATGAATAAAGATGCAACTATAAAACTGTTTCACAAACACTTTAGAGTGAGAGGAGACAAGGATCTGTCCGTACTCTGTTAAGATCAAGGCACCCTAGAAATAAGGACATATCTTTTCATAAGTTCTAAAGACCAGACTGCTAAGACGTAGTGGATTGACTTTTGTTGACTACAAAAATGAAAGGCTTTCGTCTCAGATGAAGAATCTCATTCTAGATGATTTGATGAACAACAGAGCTGAAAGAGGTCTTCAAGTGTATTCTATTCTGTGTATATACGTGACTTTTACTGAAAATGTAATTAGTTTGATTGCTTTATCAATAAATAGTGTTCTAATTAACACTAATCGCTTTTATTTCCATGTATTCGAATCAAATCATACTCTGACATGTTTTCAATGGATTAGCTACATCATGGCATGTAATTTGCGAAAATCTTAGGCGATTAGCAGTCTAATCAAATTAAGCGAGATCCTCAATGGTCCAACATAGGTATATTATTTCATGAAATTTCCACATGAGCATGAACTCACTTTTATCCTCACGTACACCGTCATGTTGTATTTGGTGTAGGGCTCCAAACCGGTGAATTGGTGCCACATGTTTGTCGTCCATGTTCCGTTCTTCCATTCGCCGTCGCCGATCCTCTTTATCGACGGCTGGAACTCCAATTTCAAGCTATCGGGAAGGTGGATCCACCACAACAGGAACAGGGAGGTGTCGTTGGTCCCTCTGAAATTAAAACAATAGTTATTTATGTATCAAGGGAATTATGAGGGCCTTAATTACCGATGGCAAAGTTTGCGTCCCGAGGGCTTCTGGCCCGAGGGACAGCAATTGCCTGAGGTTATTGAGGCTCAGTAATTCCCGTGATACATAGATAATTTTATTTCTGACTGATTTCATTCATTAGATACCTTCCCGATTGGAAGTTAGACATGTTTTTCCGTATAGTTTCAATGTCATCAGAACGTCAGATGATGATCTTGACTACCGCAAATAGGAGATTCCTTATTGCTACGTTATTGCATGGTTGTTGCTATGCATTTCTTATTTAATTTTAGCTAGAGGGAATTATAGCATCTATAACATCCCAAGGGAGTTATGACCCTCATTATAGATATCGAAACTATGACGGTATAAGCTTATAATGTCACTGTCAGAAATAAACGGATTTTATTTCGTTTTTCTTGGAGAAATTTACACTTGTAATAACACTTGAAAAAAATCCGGAAAATAATTCAACTACGTGTGGTATTTGGTAAGTACACAACAGATTGTGTTTGAATATAATCAAATAATTTTAGAATTGACCAATTTTTTTGGTTCTCATATAGGATCATGAAGAAATTATCAATTTCTACCTATTGTAGAGGCATGAAATTACCAGTTTAGCATGTAACATATTATATTCTCCCATTCTCCCATTCGGGATAGTGGTAGAAAATTGTAATTTCATGAATTTTTCATAGGAATTCTCACATATTATTATAATAGATGCAGTTTTGGGCACCAATGGATCCTTAGCCTATAAATTGTTGATTTCTACTCATTGCAGTAGTACAAAATCACTATTTTAGTACGTAACAATACTCGACGCCATTGAAACTTCAACGATTTCCCGATTCAATTCGCTTTTGGGTGCTCAAAGGACAAAAAATTCCATTGAAATACATAGTGATTTGTCGAAAAACCACAATTTGATTCAATAAAACCGACGTAGAAAGCAAAAACGTAGCATTGCGATCTCGACTCAAGTTGCCATGATAATTGTAAAACCGGCAATCTAAATAGGCTCATGTTGCTAAGAGTCCCTGTACATAACTTAGACAAGAGTCCGGACACAAAACTGACAGCCGTTGGGGTTTTCAATATTTTGTTTCATTTGGTTTGCCCACCTGACAATGTGACGAAACACCATAGTCGTCCCGCCCGCTTTTTTTAATTATTTCGAATTTCTGTCACTGTCACTGAAATTTTATGACCGCCAAAATTTTGCATTTTGAATTATTTCAATGTCCTGCTGCGTACATCATTTCGATAATTCATTAGAAAAGGGATTCAAGTTATTCAATTTTCCGAATGATCCTTTAGAGATGAAAGAATGCAATGGAACGTCCAGAATGGAAAATTAATTTCAAGAAATCCGAATTATGTGAGGTGAATATTCAAATTTACTTGAAAAAACAGTACAAAAAAGATTAATTTCAAGCCCATTTTGATAAAGATTCTTTCAAGCTGATGGATTTCAAATTGAAAGAGTCTGCTGTGCCGTCAATTTATAAAATAAAGACGTTCAAGAAAAAAAAGTTCCGTCGTCATCGTATTGGGAATTACTGAATGATACGATCGCAGAGAAAGAAAATGAGAATGAGATGATGCGGAAAGAAATTGAAAGTTTGAAATCAAAACTTGAAGATTTAGAGAAATTGCAATGTGCTATGTCATCAGTCCACGGTGTTTTTAATTGAGATCGAATTCAAAATTTACAGGTGAATGTAGACTGCAGGAAGAGGTGGGAAACCGACACAATTAAAATTATATTGAAACAATTATATATCTTCTATTTTTTTATATCCCAACAGAAAACAACTAAATATATTTTCTTGACTATATGTGATACCACGTAGAACACTTGAATTATCTTTCTTATATCTAATGGTATCTCAGGAATAATTGATCATGAAAATTATCCATTTGAAATTTGAACACCCTGTTGTTCATTATTTGAAAATCTAATAATTATTCTATGGCTATGAACGGTTTGACAAATAATCTAACCCTCAAAATTTTTTCTGACAAATCATTGATCCTAGGGGAATTGAAAAGACAGAGCTCGATATATATGTCTTATTCCTTTATTCAATGCATTTTTTGATAACAGAAAAGGACAAAAGTATAGCTGTGTCCGGACTCTTGTCTAAGGTATATACAGGGACTCTAATGTTGCTAAGCTCTATTAGGTAACAAAATCACCTGATGATTGGGTATAAAATTCGCCACAATACTATAACCCAACATTTTTCATGTTCGGAATTGACGTAATTTACCATTATTTTCAGAGAAAAAACCCTTCACAAACTTCAAATTTACATGATTGAAAATAATTCTCATATGATAAGAACTTTAATGGTGACACTGTATATTGATTTCTCAAACCCTTGTATACATTATTCTCGATGTGATTACTCATAGATAAAATTCTAGTTCGGGAATCAATCAGTTAGAACGATGACGTGAATTATGTCGCCACTCAACATAGGTTCCCACAAGAAGATGCTGACATTGCTGATCCCACAGTTTGGATTCCCTGAATCCACCGTTTCCATGAAATCAGCAAGATCGTCGTGTACCCAGCGAGAGCCGTTCTGCAGTCAGTTCTTAACTCAACTCCGTATGTTAAACATCTCTTGTACATAATTTGCCAATCATACGTGTATACGAAAAATAAAGTTTTTAAAAAGGGACTTCGAGCTATCGGAAATATTATTGGCGCAGTCGGTAGGATATCCGGGTTATCGCGTATCGAACGTGGTGATTTCGTTTTAACGATTGACTGGATATCGAAAATTGTTGGTTCGTTGTGGAGGTGTTTGAAGAGGACCGTCTAGCAGAGACCCGTCTGAAGCCCTACATCAACGAAGCATCGAGAATTGGAACCATATCGTCCATTTCTGCAAAGATCGAACTTCTGGAGGAGACAGGAATCGCAAATCCAGGACTCATCTTTATACCTATTAGGAAGGATATGCTTGAAGTAACTCTATTATTATTGTGAGTACATACTTGAATGTCTATCGAAGATTTATCAAGAATTCTTGAAAGTATAAATTTGCGTGATCCTTCAACTGACTCTGAAACTGATCGTACTCCCGAAAATTTATTTAAAACCGAACCTATAATGAATCAATTCAAATCTGAATATTTGAACTGTATCCCCGAATTCAACGGGAATCCAAATGAATTAAATCGATATATTTCAATTTGTGATCAAATTATTACAAATTTTTATGATGCTGCTAATCCTGGTAGTTTCCATAATACTTACTTATTGAATTCTCTTATATCTAAACTGACTGGCAATGCTAGATTGGTTGTAAATATTCAGCTAGCAACTAATTGGAATGATCTGAAAGAAACACTTCAGAGAAATTTCGCTGATCAACGAGACGAAGCTTGTCTCAATAGGGACTTAGTAATGTTGAGACAAAGTCAAAACGAAAGACCACAGCAATTTTATGATCGATGCCTGAAAATCCTGAACCTCATTTGTAGTCATGTAGATATTCACGAAGCAAATCATGAAGCGAAAGTTCTGAAACGCAATTTGTATAACGAATTAACACTCAAAACATTTTTATCAGGTCTTAAAGAACCACTAGGTACCACTATACGTTGTATGAGACCTCGAAGTCTAAGCGAGGCCCTGCAACTCGTTATCCAAGAAGACAATACACATTACTTTCAGAATATGCATCAAAATAGACAAATGCCGAGACAAAATAATATCCCGACAAGGCAATCACCGCAACAAAGATTTTCTAATAATTATTCAAATGATACTTTCAACAATCCAAATAATCAATTCAGAAACCAACATTCACAAAATATGTCATTCCCTTCTCAACCTATCAATGTGCAACCTAGAGAAAATAATCGCCCACAAAGATTTTTCACAAATGCTCAAGTATTTGGTCGAAACAATCAACAAAATAGGAATGTTTTCAGACCAAACCCTAATAGTAGCTTTGATAGGCCTACGCCAATGAGCGTGAGCACTAGAAATACTTTCAGGCCCACGCCAATGAGCGTAAACACTACAAATACTTTTAGACCTGCACAAAATAACCAAAACTATCAAAATTCACGATCATTCGATAATAATAGAAGAACTTTTGCTTCAGAAGAATTAAACAACACAGAACTAGAGGAAAATTATGGAAATTTCGAAGAACAATACGATAACGTACAAAATGACTATACATTACAGGAACAAGCTTTCGATAATGAAAATGCTGCCGGTACGAGTGAAAATTTTCAGAAATCCCATCACAGCACCAATCCAGCTTAGATTCACATATCATTCCATTTAATACTACTAATGCAAGCGAATTACCATATATTATTTTACCCGAATATAATATAAAAGTTTTACTTGATTCTGGTTCGACGAAATCGTTCATTGACCCAGATATAGCTCATAAGTTTTTTCCTAGCTTAATAAGAAACGACCCATTTGTCGTATCTACAGTATTTCAAAAGTCGGCACATAAGTTTAGTGCTTGCATTCCCGCTTCAAAAATATTCAATTTGCAAAACAATAAAACCTTGAAATTTTTTCTATTCAAGTTTCATAATGTCTTCAGAGGATTGATTGGATTAGATAGTTTGAAATCATTACAAGCAACTATTGATTTCGATAAAGGATATTTGATTACGCCACACTCAAAAATAAAATTGCTTTTTCAAAAAACACAAACGGATCTTAACTTAATAAAAATCGATGCTAGATCGGAACAAATTATCAAAATAAAAACATCTATAAGTAATGGCGAGATAATCATTCCCCACCACAAATTTCACAACTGTGAAATACCGGAATGCCTCACAATTGCAAAAAACGGGTATGCTTTGACAACTATTCTGAATAATACTGTAGATAATGTAACTTTAGATTTTTCGGAGCCTATACTCGTAGAAAAGTTTGATCGTAAACATATTCAAGAAGCAGAACTTCATAATTTCGAAGAATTTCCTAATGACTATTTGAATGTATCGAAAATTAGAATAGATCACTTAAATCAAGAAGAACGTAATGAAATACTCAAGCTGTGTAAGGAATTCGCAGATATATTTTATAATGATGATGACCCATTAACTTTTACTAACCGTATTAAACATCAAATAAAAACTGTAGACGAACTACCAGTATATTCAAAGTCCTATCGTTATCCATTCATTCATAAACAAGAGGTAGAAAATCAAATCAAGAAAATGTTGGACCAAAATATCATAAGACCAAGTAGTTCCCCGTGGTCGTCTCCTATATGGGTCGTACCAAAAAAGTCTGATGCTTCGGGTAAACAAAAGTGGAGAGTGGTGGTTGATTATCGTAAGCTCAACGAAAAAACTGTTGATGACAAGTACCCTCTCCCCAACATAACTGACCTTCTCGACAAACTGGGAAAATGCCAGTATTTTACTACTCTTGATCTGGCCAGTGGCTTTCACCAGATAGAGATGGATGACAAGGACGTAGAAAAAACAGCTTTTAATACGGAAAACGGGCATTATGAATATCTGCGCATGCCCTTCGGGCTTAAAAACGCGCCAGCCACTTTTCAAAGAATTATGGATAACATTTTACGTGGAATCCAGAACGAGAAGTGTCTAGTGTACTTGGACGATATAATCGTTTTTTCTACATCGTTACAAGAACACCTAGAGAGGCTGAGATGTGTTTTTCAAAGGTTACGAGACTCCAACTTTAAGATACAACTTGACAAATCCGAGTTTTTGCGAAAAGAAGTAGCATACTTGGGTCACGTTGTGACTCCTGAGGGCGTTAAACCCAACCCCGATAAAATACGATCAATTAAACAATTCCCAGTACCGAATAGTACGAAACAAATAAAAGGTTTCTTAGGATTACTTGGGTATTATCGCAGGTTTATAAACAACTTCGCGAAAATTACAAAGCCGCTCACTAAGTGTCTCAAGAAAGGAGCTAAGATCGAGCATAATCAAGAATTTTTAGACTGTTTTAATATGTGCAAGAACCTGCTAATCAATGAACCGATATTACAATATCCGGATTTTTCAAAGCCTTTTGTTTTGACGACGGACGCAAGTAATTTTGCTTTGGGCGCTGTTCTGTCTCAAGGGCCAATTGGTAGTGATCTACCTATCGGCTATGCGTCTCGTACCTTGAACGATTCGGAACAGAATTATTCAACTATCGAGAAAGAGTTACTTGCGATAGTTTGGGCCACAAAATATTTTCGCCCGTATTTGTTTGGCAGAAAATTCGACATTGTAACTGACCATAAACCTCTGGAATGGCTTTTTTCTCTAAAAGACCCGAACTCGAAACTCACCAGATGGCGAATAAAATTAGAGGAGTATGACTATAATATCAAATATAAAAAAGGAAAGCTAAATTCAAACGCAGACGCACTGTCCCGCGTAGAAATTCATACTAAAACAGTTTCGGACGAAATAGAAGACCTAGTGAGAGACCTTTCGACACAACCAACTAACCCTGAGAATGAACAAATAATCCGAGACATTTTCGACTCGACCGATGTTAATAAACAACGTGACTTAGACCAAATTTCCATGCAAGTACAAGTAGACGAATCCATTCGAGACGTGGAACAAGGAAATAATGGACAAGACGACGAAAATGACACGATACACTCTAATGCAGAACAACACCCTGTAGTAGGTATTCCAACATCAGACTCACCAGTAAACTACGGTCAAAATCAAATCATTATATCAACAGTGTTACATTCTCCTGCCAAGCCAAAAATCACCATTTTATTCGAAAGAAAACAGCGCATTAAAATGCAAATTTCCGAAAACAACTTTGAAAATGATATTATTCGATTAATCAAAGAATATGTTGCACCAAATGTCCAATATCACATTTATTTCGAAAATCCAAATATTTACGAGAGATTTTCTGTAGTTTTACAAACTAATTTCAAATGGCCTTCCATTAAATTCAAAAAATGCAACAAATTATTAATTGACGTGACAGACAAAAACGACATAGAGGAATTGATCAAAAATTATCATGAAAGCAAATCAAACCACCGCGGAATCGACGAAACCTTCAACAGAATCAAAGACAAATATTATTGGCCCCATATCAAGGAATCAGTACAAACATATATCAATAACTGTGAAATTTGTCAGCAAAGTAAATATGAACGACACCCTGTACGAATGACAATGAACATTACACCAACAGCGTCAAAACCTTTTGAAATAATTCATTTAGATACATTCACCCTCGAACAGTCAAAATTTCTAACTATTGTTGATAGCTTTTCAAAATACGCTCAGGCATATTATTTGAACTCGTCCTGTGGCACTGAAATTGTCGATAATCTGATTAATTTCTTTTCACATCATGGTACCCCTAAACAAATAGTAGTTGACAACGGCACTGAGTTCAAAAACTCTGTGGTAACAGAACTCTTAAAATTACACAAAATTGACACTCACTTTTGTAGTCCAAATCACCCTCAATCCAATGGAATTGTCGAAAGATTCCACTCGACATTGATTGAACATATTCGGATATTAAATACAAAAGGATTCTTGAAAACTCCAATCAGAAAGAAAATAACTTATGCAATTTTAGCCTATAATCATTCTGTACACTCCGCAACAAAATTCAAACCTATTGATATAATTAATGGACATATTACAGATAACAATCCTTTTAATATGGAGATTGATCAGATATTGGTGAACGACTATATCAATGATCATAGAGAAAAATCGAAATTACTGTATTCCAAAATTAATTCAGACCTCATCACGCTCAAAACCAAGACTATAGAAAAACTCAATGTTAACCGAGACAAACCCGAAATATTTCAACCAGACCAGAAAACCTTCGTGAAAAAACATATCAGACAAAAACAAGCGAATAAATTCAACAAATCTACACAATTGAAAACGGTCAATAACGACTCGAAAACAGCTTCGACTTCAACACAAGAAAAAATACATATGGACAATTTAAAACGCCCACTGAAACAGACATATACTTTCAAAAAATAAAAACGTTTCGTCTCTGTTATTTCAGAATCCCGGGGATCCTCGGCCTCCAGGAAAAAATTCAACTCCAAAAGCTAGAAAATAATCCAGGCCTCATTCCAGTTAAACTCGGAACAGCCAAAGTCGAACAATATACACATACACTTATTCATTATTACGATATGAATCCCATAATCTCTGAAATCGGGAAATTAAGATCAAAATCTCAAAATCTTACTAGCCTTATACTAACCAATAAAGATTATTCTTTCGATACATCAAACTATCTAAAAATCCTACAATTTACTGAAGAAAAAGTTGAGACAAAATTGAAAAATATACTTCCACATCATAATATTCACAAAAGAGGCTTAATTGACGGTCTGGGCTCAATCTTCAAGTCCGTTACTGGCAATTTAGATGCCTATGATGGTCAACGGTATGAACAATTGATTTCTCAACTAGAATCAAATCAAAAACAAATTGTTTCAAATATGGGTAAACAATATTCTCTATCTCTGAATGTCATAGATAAATTTAATAAAACAATCCAAAGGATCAATCATAATGAGCAATTGATTACTTCAAAATTGAACCAAATAGCACTGATAGTCGAAAGTCATACATATAGAGAGAACTCAATGCTAATAAAAGATATTCTCAATCAAATTATAAATATGTACGAAATAATTAACTCCATTCTTCAGGACATTGAAAATTCCATCACATTTTCGAAAATACAAGTTATGCATCCGAGCATTATTTCAATAAATGAGCTGTTTACAGAATTGAAAAAATTGAATAACCAAACTGAATCTAAACAATTACCATTCGCAGTAACATTCAATAATACAGAATATTTTGAGAGACTGATCAAAATCGATAGCTATTTACTCAATAATAAAATCACATATATTCTTCATATTCCAATAACGTTTCCTTTTGATTTTGAATTATATCACTTTTATTCAACACCAGTATATTCAAAGGGTCAGTTTAAGGCAATCATTCCAAAGAATAAATTTTTGATAAAAAACGAGATGTACTTTGCATTCCTGAGTGATACTTGCAAAGAAATCCTTCCTCGATGGTACATTTGCGACAAACAAGAACTACGAGAAGTCGAAGACGGTCCCTGCGAAATCCAACTGCTTAATATCAAAAACACCTCCACATGCCACCAGACTCGGGTCCACTTGAGCAGACCACTGCTGAACCACCTCGACGCATCCAATCAATGGATTGGATTATTCCCATCCGAATCAACCACGAAGCTCAGATGCCATAGACAAGAAGAAATTCGGAAACTGATTGGCACGTTCCTCATCGAAATTCCTATGGGTTGCCAATTTACCACCGATCAGTTCACCATAACAAACGAACAACAATAATCAAATCCAAATCAGCCAATCCTGTTTCCCGATTTAGACACTGCCATCACGATGTCACCAAAAACCAATACCGACATCGAGTTAGAAGACCTCCGATTAGACGAACTGCAAGAAATCCGGACCCAAGTGATAGAAAATCAACCCGATTTTCACTTCAACGGGATTCCTCCCTATGTCCCCAGTGCCTGGACAATCATCATATATGGACTTCTAGTTGCTGCCGCATGCTACCTAGGATACAAGAAGATAGCCAATAGGGTTCGAGCTGCAACAACCCCAGAGTTAGACCACCGCGATGTTCGTCTTCCTCTCTAACCCTCGGAAGCCGAAACTATGGGGGGAGGAATTATGTCGCCACTCAACATAGGTTCCCACAAGAAGATGCTGACATTGCTGATCCCACAGTTTGGATTCCCTGAATCCACCGTTTCCATGAAATCAGCAAGATCGTCGTGTACCCAGCGAGAGCCGTTCTGCAGTCAGTTCTTAACTCAACTCCGTATGTTAAACATCTCTTGTACATAATTTGCCAATCATACGTGTATACGAAAAATAAAGTTTTTAAAAAGGGACTTCGAGCTATCGGAAATATTATTCGTGTAATTGATAAGGTGATGAATCAGGCATGAGGCACCGGCGATCACGCAGTATTTAAGTAGATTTCATCGTGTACGGTCGATTTGAGAGATTAGAAAAAATAACTCCTATTATATTTACACGTGGCAAATCAGTTGAGTGATTACAGTGCATCATTTGTGTGTGTTATGTGTGTTTGTGTTTTGCCGTCTTGTGTCGAAAATAGAAATTTTCCAACATTCAGAAGGCTGTGATGGATTGTATTCATATACTTTTTCAAGATGGTGAGTGTTTTTAATTATTTCCCTTCTATGCATATAGGCGACTGAATTCAAGATCGCAGCGCCAAAATGGCCGGTTGTGAACTATATGGAAGTAATGGTTCATATGCTTCTGTGTATTATTCAGATTTTTTGGTAGTGATTTGAGCAAAGAAAATTTCACTTTAACTGTTGATTTGAGTACTCTTATGAATCGAGGAAGCTTTTCAGCAAATATTCCTTCAATACAGCAAGTTTCACTGCTTCATATACAAATGTTCCAAATTTGAGGTTACATTAGTTTGCATTTCATTCCCATTCAGTAGTGAAATAAATATTGCAAAATAAGTGGAGTGGGTATTGAGATATACAGGGTACACTACACCATACAGGGTACACTATCTTTATCTTTAAATCGAGAATCAGTCGGGAGAAATCCACGAAAATATGCATGCGTATATTTAAGAATACACTCTCTTCATTTATAAAATATTCAGCAATGCTGTGTTGTCACTTTTCAACTTGAGGATTTGTGTGGGAACAATTTATTATCAGCCAAAATGGCTCACATGTCCCTATATCAACTTTTGATTCACTATTCACTGATACTTAATCGGAACAGATACAGGGTGATCAGAATTCTGAATCTTGAACCACCCTGTATCTTCTTATAAAACTATATAAAGACAATAATTATTAATAGTCTATTATGGTTCGCCAGTGCGTAGATTGTGAAAAAGTTCACTAACCCAAATTAGTATTCCGGTTGTTATGTATTAAGGTTATGTTACTTTTAACTCCAGCAATGGTATAGTTATCGCAGTTTATTCAACTAAATTATTGCAATAAACATTGTTTGTTTTGTTCAAATTTCACTAGATGACGAATATTTGGTATTGAAATTGAACGTTTAGACCTTAACATTTTCTAATAGGTATAATAGCGTTGTCATTGTAGTAAAATTGTCTTGCCCCTCGCCTAACCTACACGACTGGCAAAGAAAAGTCTGAACATTGTTTACAGCGTTGCCATTATTAAAAGCCATCTCTTTCAACTTATTTGAAACTTTGGAAGTATGTATGATTGTAATTAAATAGTGTTCTATGAATGAACTGTCAAGTCTCCCCTCTTTTTGAATGTCTATGGAATAGACCATTGCTGAGCAGGGAAAGTTCTCCTAACCTCCAATTCTCACCTTTCGTCGATGTCCAGCTGCATCACCTGGTACACTCTCTCCCTCTTTGTGCAATTCCCCTCGTCCGTCCCGTCCCTGCAGTCGATCTTTCCGTCGCACACGTAGCTCAGCGGGTAGCAGGCCGAGTCGCAGGCGAACAGGCCGCGGCTGCAAGACGGCGCCGCAGGCACAGCAGGAAGGTCTCGATCGCAGGACAGCTCGTCCGTGCCGTCAGGGCACTCGTAGATGCCGTTGCATACCGCAGAAAGCTGGAAAATTGACAACAACAATAACGAAATCATCGCTACTGACTGTTCCACGATACTCATCAGTTAACGTCACTGGGACGTGAGGTGTCTGTCAAAGTCGAGATAGAGATGTATAGAAATTTAACTGGTGGGCACACTCTTCAATAATAGCTGAACCCCACGTCCAAAACTCGCTTGCAATTGTTCCATATCGAGAGTTTGTCTGACGAAACAATTATTGTTGTATCGGAAAATCGTTCAAAACCTTGGTTCTGTGAGGGATGAATCTATTTCCATCATTGTTCTGTGGTCGAATAAATACTGTGCTCAACATTTTCATTCAAATTTCAATTTGAAATAGAAGCAAGAGCCGATTTTAATAAGCTTCACTTCTTTCATGACATGAACCTATTTAAAGCATGAAATCTGATGAATTCCCTCTTTGAAGAACGAGAACAAAGAATGTATCAACTATTGAAATAGACCAATATCGAAAATCATAGTAGGCAGATATGGTAACTGGTACTAACCTTAGAATTTA
The DNA here is from genome assembly GCA_918026855.4 of Phaedon cochleariae. NCBI lineage: Eukaryota > Metazoa > Arthropoda > Insecta > Coleoptera > Chrysomelidae > Phaedon > Phaedon cochleariae. The sequence goes on from OU896712.1 coordinate 619,052, forward strand.
TTCACACCAGTTCACGCTAATATTTCAAATCACTGAAATAATACTGTTGTAGAACAGAGATTTTCTTTTTTCTATGGTGGATTGGATTAGGTATTATACACAAAATTTAGAAATTATGGAACACGTCTCTAACAAACACTTGACCCCAATCTCAGAAATAACCATTTTTTCAGCTCAAGAATATTTTTGACAAATCATGTAAATATGGATTGTAACCAGGATGAGCTTAGCGAGATTTACCCATGTCATGTATGTTTATCAAAGGTTCATCAGAGTAGGCGCCATCGAGAAACTTGCAAACGACCTTCAATAGGGAGCAAGCGCACCAGTTAAATTTCTATACATCTCTGTCGAGATATCCTTTATTACGCTGGATATCCCTAATAGACCAGGGTCGATAATATAACAAAGATGAAAGGGAAAATGAACTACGGGCGATCTGAGGTCAGGAAGTGGTAGGGGGTGAGTTTTCAAGGGTAAAAAACGGTTTATCTTGATTTCCAGAAAACTACGAGCCCTGTGGAAAAAATTTGAATAGCAAAGTTGTAGATAATGAAGAGACCTACAACTTTTGTATCCACACGTTCTTCACATAATGAATGATGATGTTGATGTTCGAAATGACGTCTGGTAGGCAAACAAACAAGTAACTCGTTTGTATACTTGAGGACTTGGTGGATTTTGGAAACCTTATAGAGTATTATTTTATTCAGTTTTAGTTAGATTTATTGTGAATAATGAAAACTCAATATGATGTTAAAGGAAAAATGCGGGTAACGTGTATTGTGGTGGATAGTGGAAGCCGTGCAGATCGGGAAAATTTGCTTAGTTTTTTCACATTCCCACTGTGATTCTGTGAAAAACTCTGTGCATTATCCACAGATAAAAGATCTATCAAGAATAAGAAGAGAAATGTGGCTAGCAGCCATCAAGAGAAAGGATATAACAACAGAATCAATCATGAGAAACCAAAGGATGTGTACCAGGTACCATGTGATGGCCTTGCAACCAGGCGCCATCTTGCCAGCTAAAGAGCCCCGTGGTTTAGATTGCCTAAAAAGTTTGAAAACGTGCTACAGGTGGGTCACATTCGTGACTTCACACGAACAGTACTAGCACACTCCGTCGGAGGTAATTGAAACGTCATTCCGCTAGAGTATATTCGAGTGACGCCTAAAACATTGCAAAAAATTGTGAAGTTCGAAAAAAATTATAAACTTTGAAAGGCTCAATCACGAAAACTATTGGATCATTCATTAGGCCAACATCATGAACAAGTCTGCAAAAAATCAGAACTACCGGATTTGACGCATACTACCCCCATATGTTCACGCGACAAAGTTACTGGACTAGTAGTGAAGTAGGGTTCGACGCACTCTAAACTCACCGATACGCAGCTGCCGTCGCTCTGGCACTTGAACTGTTTGCTCGAACAGTTCGACAGCCAGTTGCAGTTGTTCTCGTCCTCGCCGCCTAAGCAGTCGTACGTACCGTCGCACACCCAAGAAGAGTCGATGCAGTCGCCGCTCGAGCAATGGAACTGGTTCGATTCGCATATGGATTGGGGGGTGACCGTCGGAGGTAGCGGTTCCACCTGGAACGATCACCAGACCGATGTGAAACCGCGGAGAGTCATGTTTCAATGAATTAGGGTTTGAGTCACTGGATGGTATTGGTTTGATAAGAGTTCGGACACAGAAATGACAACGGTTGGGGTTTTTGAATGTTTAGATTTATTAAGTCACAAACCTTGCATTGTGACAAGAGCACCATAGTCGTCCCGCGCTTTTTCATTCAAAATTGTTTGAATTTGACAATCAATTTTATAAACGTCAGAATTGAAATAAAATGTCATAATTATACTTTCGAGAAAAAAGCCTATGGAAATTACTTGCTGTGTAACGAATTGTGTCAATTCTGAAAAAAATTGATATCATTTATTCAATTTTCCAAAACAAATATCAACCATTCGCTTATGGAAGGAAGATATGGGTGGAAAATCAATTTGAAGACGAGCAAAATTTGTGAGGTACTCATTAAAATTCCCTTCTTATAACAGCATCTGATTATAATGATTTAAGGCCCATTTTCGAACGGAAGATTTCAAAATCTGTTCGAGAGAATCTGCTGTTCCATCAATTCAGAAAGCAGAAGAATATTATAAGAAATAATCCAAAAGCGAGTCGAAGTATGGGATTAAGAAGTTAACGAATTTCTTATTATGAGTGTTTCCAGTTCTCAGTTTCAGAAGGTATATTATGTTCTCACATATCTATTATAACTACTTTTGGGTATTTATGTGAACATGAAACCAATGAGAATAGTTATTTATGTATAAGGGCCTTAATTACGCTGGAGGTTATCGTTTTGGAGATATTCACAATTTTTTATATAGATCCATGTTACTTAGCTCCTAGGGCGCTAAGTGAAGTTGCTGAGAACTTTACAAAACTACTTTTTTTCAATAAAATGTTTATCGAAAAGCTATCGAGTAAAATATAAACAATCACCGTGTACAAGCAAATTTGACAAACATCTTATAACAAGAACTACTAGATGTGCCTTCGTCTTACCCTTACTTCCCTGTAAGCAGCATTGAATAGATGGAGGTCACAGGGAAGCTACAAAAAATGTGCTAATATACAGGGCATTCCATTAAAACAAATTATCTCGATCCTCTTGATTTTTTTCGGTGTGCCTTGTGGCAGAATTCAAATTCAGATCATGTCACCAGTAAGGGACGCAATCTGAGCTTGCTCTTCCATTCAACTAAGGAAAGAACATTTAATTTCGAACTTGAACCATACTAATGTGAAATATATGATTGTTAATACTCATTGTATATAACATAGTCGAATAAACTACTCTACTCTACTCTACTCATTACTCATTGATAATTGAAATGAATAAAATTCATAGATTCGAAATAGATGATGTGTATAACGCATGTACAATGCATACCTATACAAGTCAAAGTAGTTGAGTAGTATGGACTAGTATGGAGTGAGATTTTATTTTTTTTCTTAAAGGACCCCGCACTTTTTCTATATAAAAATGGCTTTCCGTCGAATTTCCCCAATTTTTGGTAAATGATAGTACTCGACATACTGATTGAATATGCCAAGTCCCAACTCAATCCTATGACTAGTTTACGAGATACAGGGTGTTGAAGTTGAAGAATACCTAATTTTTCTCGGCCTATATCTCTAAGATAGGACAAATGAATTCCAATTTTTCGGGAGCACGTAATAGTTATGCCCTTAGGCGCAAGAACTATATAGGTATTCGACCAAAACTGATTTTTATTACAGGGTGATTCTCATTTCAAATAATGTGTTTTTTTGAATATCTGAATATCAATGCTACAAATTGATAACAATTACAAAATGAGACTTATAGCCAAGTATGCTCTTCTTACATCAATTGAATTCGTAAAATATAATAATTATACATGGTGTTTCATTAATGCTGTTGATTGCATAATTGGTCTATCCTAAAGTTCATTGGGCCACCTCGTATTATCGGGTTGATTCCAGACATTCAAAATATTTTTGAAGGATGTATCCCAATGAGTTCCATGATATACAGAGTGATTCATCGATTGAAAAAATTGACAACCACGAAAAAATATTCAAAAACCACTATTTTTTTCATCACCCTCTAATTCGAAATTATTACCGTCGATGTAAGATTTTTTTCCACCAATATACTCAGTATGGATATTTCAATCAAATTGGGAATTTTCAGACCCATGCTATGACTAGTTTTTTTTATACATCGAATAATGTGAAAATAATTATGGAAAAGTAATTACATAATAACACGAAAAATTGCTCCGAATCGCAAAACTAGTAGTCACTAGTCAACTATGTCAAAAAATGTGATTTGTTCGTAAAAAAAATCTAGTGGTCTTATTATAGGTCCGCTAGCAAAACATCTCGAAAATGTTTTTCAGAAAACATCAAACAAATCACAATATGCCCCCGAAAAAATCTCATCAACGACACAACTCATCAACGATCCCACTCATATAAACGTGCTAAAACTCATGAGCGTTCCAAGTCGACAGCGGTTTTTCCCAACTCAATCCTATGACTATACTTTTCGAAAAAAATATGAAACTAAACTTCCGCAAACGCCTAGTGAGAGGTGCGCGTTAATATATTTTGCAACTCTCCTTTATCCAACCAACTTCCAATCTTTTGATCATACTGTATATTGTTAGAATCGAAGTTAGTATATGCACATCGGAAAGACACTAAAGTTGGAGTTTTGGTTATGTAGATATTCGTTACCGGGTTCAGTATAGACTTGAAAGAAAAATGGAATACAGGAACATCAGTAGGTACCGAGGAATCATCATTTATCCAACACATCAAAAATATAGTAAAATAATAATGAAACAATCTCGAAGCCTCTTTCTTCCACTTAATATCAATTCAGAATTGCAATCATAGATTTTGAAAAAATACATGAACCAACTCGTTTTCCAACAACATCTATTTGTTGGAAGAAATAGTGGCATTAGGTAATGTATATCGTAAGATATACATACCGTAATAGATCGATAGACATCCTCAAATAACTATAAAATTATATTTTAGGGTAAGTTCTAGTCCCAATTCAAGTTGACAACTGATATTTTCGGAATCGGCGGGGTCGAATTAGTCTAGAAACTTGGGTTGTCACGAATTAATAAGTATGTTTTACTTCGTAGAAGTCGAATTTGGATTATCGCAACCAGATAGAATATTTTTCAGTAGGCTTAGAAAACAAAATCATGATATCAATAAATGTGTCTGTCATCCAGCAACTTTCGGGTTGTCAGTATCTTAAAATATCATATCAGCGTATATCTTTATTCTGAGTGTTTTTTAAGTCGTTTTCAGTAATTGTTTAGTGAATTTAGTGCGCATTATGGCATTTGCAAATAGGGTAAGATGTTATGTATGCGAAGGGAATTTCATTCCTAGACTCACAATTCGTATAAATCGTGAAGATAATGTTGATTTTCTGCAAATTGCAACATTTAGAAGACAAGCTGCTGAAAATCCTCCAATTGACATTTTTGATGATACCAGAGTTTGTTTCAATTGTCATAACAGTGTAATAATTGATATCAATGAGATGGAAAATAACCCAAACTGTCTTCGCCTAAATGTATTGAGTCCAGTAATGAGCCGTGCCTGCATAATCTGTAATGCTCGTCAACATGTTCAGAGAATAACTCTTGCATGTAGGGTGAACATTTTTGTTGTAACGAATATTTATGTTCCGGACTTTCTGAGAATTTGTGGTCATCATCTTGACCCTCATGGATTTCTCTTGAATAATTTGCATGGAGGTTTGAATTTTATCAACAAACCCTATTTGATATCAAATATGCTTCAATTTCTACAGTGTATGAGAACAGTTGCCAATGAAAATAGACGTATTAGAAACTGGGATGATATTGATAGTTTTACAGAAGAAGAGTTCAAAGCTCTGACGTCGATTTCAAAAGAAGATTTTCAAGAACTTTATGGATTTTGTGATACAATCGAGCAAGGGGGAAATAGAAGGCATATCAAAAAGAAACATTTACTGACATTTCTAATCAAAATGAAACATGGAGTTTCAGATGAGTTTTTGAAAATCTTGTTTCATTTTTCTTCAAGACAAACAACTAGCTTGATAATATCGAATGTGAGGATATCTTTAATGCAAAGATTTGTAACTAATAATATTGGTTTCGACTCTATTACAAGAGACGATTATATTAATAGACACGTGTCTGTATACACCAATCAGCTATACAACCCTTCTCCCAATATCCCAAAAGCAATTGTGTATATAGACTGTACATATAACAAAATAGAAAAAAGTAGTAATTTCCGGATATTGAGACAATCCTACTGCTTCCATAAAAATGAGCACCTGGTTAAGCCTGAAATTATGGTCGCTCCTGATGGCTACATCTTGGCAATTAATGGTCCATACTTTTCTGATGCTAGAAATAATGATGCCACCATTCTGCAGCATGAGCTACAGAATGATATAAATAGAATGAGGACATGGTTTCAAGAAGGCGATGTAGTGATAGTCGATAGGGGTTATAGGGACTCTATTGGTCTTTTACAGGATCTTGGTCTCCATTACCATATGCCACCATTTCTACCACCAAACCAAAGACAACTCACAACAATCGAAACTAATAGGGCACGCTTAATTACTAGCACCAGATGGATTGTAGAGGCTAGAAATGGGCATTTCAAATCGATTTTCAAATTTTTCCGAGGAGCGATATCAATAACACATGTTGCAAAATTACGCGAATTCTATTTGATTGCTGGCGCCCTAATAAACAAATACCATCCTCCAATAAGGATGCCGGGCACATTGGAATTAGCTACACAAATGTTGCATGATATCGAAGAAGTCAACATTGTTCAGGCCCGAGTTGAGGCTGAAAACCTCCGTACAAGAAATGGTCGATGGTTTCGTTTGAACCATAGACATGTACCGACGTTTCCTCGACTTGACTTAGAATATTTGAAAACACTCACAGGGTCATATCACATTCACTTAGCTGCCTCCTACATACAAGACACGATACAAAGAGATGGAGGGGAACAAAATACACTCGATATTGACGAACTCATTGAGGAACCCAATTTTTTAAGATTTCGAGTATTTTCTCGGTTCAGAAATGCCACTAAACATATGCTGTGGTTAGTATTCAGAGAAATCGATGATAATAATTTACAAGATCCGCCCATTTTAGGGTACTACTGTACTTGTAGGTCCGGTGCTAGAACATTAGGGACGTGTGCACACGTAGCCAGTGTGGTATGGTTCCTTGGATACGCAAGAAACCAAGGAAATATTACCTTTCCATCTGATCGCCTTTTGAATTGTATCGACGATGCTGCAAATCGATTGAATCCTGAAAATATGAACATCGGTCCGGAACTGATTTGAATCTGGCGATTAGTTGATTTCTGTGTTCCTTGTGAAACATAATTATAGTAGTAGTAGTAGTATATGTCCTTCGTTGGTAGGTATGTACATACCAACCAACCATCGATCCCTAATGAGGTCCTTTAGCCCATAGTGTTCTGAACATGTATCTATATTGTATGTAGGCACGCAACAGTGAATCGTGCAGGACTATCCCCAGCCGATGCTCCGAAACTTCACAATATTTAATTCGTATATTAATATTCGAAAAATTCCTTGCGCTGTCTGGGAATCGAACCCACGACCCCGCAGTCCTGACTCGGGTGCTCGTCCACTGCGCCAATCCTGCCTACACACAATCATATTATAGGTATTGGAACTTTCACTTTCTAACGTGGACTAGGCCTACAGGGGATACCACAATAAAAAAACGCGCCTGAAACTCTACCTCTCAGGTGGTGGGGAAACGAGTTGGTTTGTCTATTTTTTCAAAATCTGTGATTGAAATTCTTAATTGACATTTTTCTTTCAGGCCTATACTGAACCCGGTAACGAATATCTACATAACCAGAACTCCAACTTTAGTGTCTTTGCGATGTGCATATACTAACTTCGATTCTAACAATATACAGTATGGTCAAAAGATTGGAAGTTGGTTGGATATAGGAGAGTTGCAAAATATATTAACGCGCACCTCTTACTAGGCGTTTGCGGAAGTTTAGTTTCATACTTTTTTCGAAAAGTAGTCATAGGATTGAGTTGGGAAAAACCGCTGTCGACTTCGAACGCTCATGAGTTTTAGCACGTTTATGAGTGGGATCGTTGATGAGTTGAAAGTTGATGAAAGGGGTGCGTAGAATAGTTGTGTCGTTGATGAGATTTTTTCGGGGGCATATTGTGATTTGTTTGATGTTTTCTGAAAAACATTTTCGAGATGTTTTGCTAGCGGACCTATAATAAGACCACTAGATTTTGTTTACGAACAAATCACATTTTTTGACATAGTTGACTAGTGACTACTAGTTTTGCGATTCGGAGCAATTTTTCGTGTTATTATGTAATTACTTTTCCATAATTATTTTCACATTATTCGATGTATAAAAAAAACTAGTCATAGCACGGGTCTGAAAATTTCCAATTTGATTGAAATATCCATACTGAGTATATTGGTGGAAAAAAATCTTACATCGACGGTAATAATTTCGAATTAGAGGGTGATGAAAAAAATAGTGGTTTTTGAATATTTTTTCGTGGTTGTCAATTTTTTCAATCGATGAATCACTCTGTATATCATGGAACTCATTGGGATACATCCTTCAAAAATATTTTGAATGTCTGGAATCAACCCGATAATACGAGGTGGCCCAATGAACTTTAGGATAGACCAATTATGCAATCAACAGCATTAATGAAACACCATGTATAATTATTATATTTTACGAATTCAATTGATGTAAGAAGATCATACTTGGCTATAAATCTCATTTTGTAATTGTTATCAATTTGTAGCATTGATATTCAGATATTCAAAAAAACACATTATTTGAAATGAGAATCACCCTGTAATAAAAATCAGTTTTGGTCGAATACCTATATAGTTCTTGCGCCTAAGGGCATAACTATTACGTGCTCCCGAAAAATTGGAATTCATTTGTCCTATCTTAGAGATATAGGCCGAGAAAAATTAGGTATTCTTCAACTTCAACACCCTGTATCTCGTAAACTAGTCATAGGATTGAGTTGGGACTTGGCATATTCAATCAGTATGTCGAGTACTATCATTTACCAAAAATTGGGGAAATTCGACGGAACGCCATTTTTATATAGAAAAAGTGCGGGGTCCTTTGAAATCGATAATGGTTTCATTGAATTCGGAAGTCTATTGTAACGCAAGGCAATATTGTAAGAGAAAGAGCCAAGATAAAGGGAAGTCTTGTGAGTTGGTGTTGTGAGTTGATTTCTGAACCTAAGATTCAAACTATCAATGTCAGTTCTATAGCAAATTTTATCGTGAAGATAAGAAGGCGTTTTTGAGGAGATAATTTTATGGAAGAGGATACAAGCACGAAATACACGTCGGGCCTCCATATTTAACCATCCCAAGTTATTTGGTTGGTGGGTTACACGCTCTCGTCTTCTGGTCCCTGTAATTCGTCTTAATTTGATAATAGAGTAAAATTTGACGAGATGTAGAGTCTGTGGATTCATTTGTCAGGATTTCAATATCCGACGACATAATATGAGGTAGAAAGTTCATCTAGTAGTTCAAACATTATGAGATCTTTGAAATTTGCTAATAGGTGAATCAATAACATTACCGTTGGATGTACTACCATGCCCGAACAGCCCACTTCGTCACTGTTGTCCAGACAATCGTCGACCCCATCGCATTTCCACCAGAATGGAATGCATCTGGAGTTGTTGCATACGAACATCCAATCTTGGCAGGAGCCGTTCTGAAATTTGATAAAACACTGAAGAACATTGAACATGCGGAATGGTGATTTCATTTTTGACAGTATTGTCCAAAGCAAAAACACATGTACTACAGCGGAACCCGAATAACGAATCCAAAACAACACAACTAACTGGCCTCCTAGTAGGTTACCTGTGAGATTTGGTAAGCTTTTATGATCACACACATCAGTCATGTACCATTCTTTGTCGAAACGATAATCAGTATGGTGATGTCAGGTTTGGTACGTTTTGGTGGTGGAAATTTTTGTGATGTCTGAGCAATTTACTTGTCCAAGTAAAAAGAATATTTGAATTTGATATTTTGAAGACACTGTTATCATTATTCTATTCAATTTTCCATTAAGATGAGTTTTAATGCAAATATGTCTTTATGCTAAAACTTGAGATTGGTCGATTTTCACATTCTGTCAAATGACAGAATGTGGAATTGACCTGGGTTGACTTAGGTGACACTAAGGTAAGATGTAAATTGACGTATTTGTCAACTTAGCAGGGTATGGACAGTTCCTCGCCTCCTCTCACTCTAAAGTGTTTGTGAAACAGTTATATAGTTTCATATTTATTCATTTCTGGGGATAAACACTAGATTTCTGACATTTGTTGTTTTTTAGGTTATATTGAGGACATTGGCGTATCATACGTGATTTCTATGTGTAATTTCTCAGTCAACTCTACATATACTTATCCAAATGATGATAATTTTCGAGTTTTTGATTTTTCATCCCCAGCATAATCTTTGTGAGGCAGTGAACAAATTTTTCTGAAAGTTTATTACGTTTTACCAAATTGGACTGTTCTTAGGCAGTACCTATCAATAAACTAGCTTTGATTTCAGACTAAGCCTTATGGTTGAGAAATGGTGAAAAATTTTATGTAGGTATTCAAACTAATGTGCTTATATGTCATGTGTGTTGTATATATTCATGTTGGGAATCATTTTTGCAGTTTTTCACGAATACTTAATATTTCCTGAATGTAGGTATAATTTTTTAAATGGTAGGGCATAAGCCTCTTCTTTTAATCCTCCGTTTTAATCAAAACTGTTTCGACTAAAATGCATTCAAAAACTTGTGGAATGGATAATTATAGGCACAATGAGAAAGTATAATATGTGATTTCGTATTAGTTTCACCTCGAATATTTTGCTGATGTATTTACCAATTTTCCCCATTCGGCCACTTCACTTTCCATGTTCTGAGTTCATTTGCATTTGATGCAAAGCTGACAAATTCAAATTTGCCATCCAACTGATTTATACAGCCTAACGCAGCACATTTTACCATCCTTTCAAAACAGAATTGAATAATGTCGTATTGAGATCAAGTATGAAATTACAATTTTGTAAGATCTCTTTCAACGCCTATGAATGTGACATGACAGCAATGTCATGTCAGGGACGCCAATACACGAAACCAGAGTCACTAGATGATTAGAAGTGAAAGGAGCTATGATCTGTCCGTACCCTATTAGATGGCAAATACGTCAGTTTGCATCAAGGGACCCTAGGTAACACTATAAACATTTGGATTACGATGATTTGACAGATGCTGTCCATACAGTTTACTGGTTCACAGACAAATTGCAGTTTGACGTTTCAATCAATTTTATGAATTGTATACATTTTTGACTTTCCTTCCTGTATATCCTTATTATAAACGACAGCTTTCGTGGGATAATAAAGGCAATCGAACAAAAAGATCCTCTTCGCTCACCTTGCTCAAAAAGTCGTTGGGCATCTTCGGCTGCTCCGCCTTTGACGTCGTGCAGTTCAGCTCGTCCCTGCCGTCGGGACAGTCTCTATCTCCGTCGCACATCCAGCTATTGTAGATGCACTTGTTCTGTGGCGCGCCGCACGACATCTGCGCCTCGGAACAAGTGTTGTTCGCGCAGTCCAGCTCGTCCGAGCCGTCGCCGCAATCGGGCTCCGTGTCACACTTCCACGTGACCGGGATGCACGTGATGCCGCCTGTCTTGCAGTGAAATTCGTCGTCTGGAATCGAAGAATTTTTTTTTAGTGAGACATGACAGGTACCCTTAAGAGGGGAGAGTATCAACCCTTGGCGTAGGTAAACCCACTTTACACTCGAGGTAGGTGCCTGATGGGTTAGGTATATACAGTGTTTTCATTATGGAGAAAATTGTTGGCTATCTTTTCGGTTCATTTTTTGAGTAATGGAATATGTCGCATTTCAGCAACAGTTTTCATATATATTCCATGTTACTTCTACGTTTCTTCTACAATTCGATGCGCATTTTAATTGCTTTGTTTTAGATCGAAGAAGAAAAGTGTTATAAATCGACCATATGCCCAAAGGAAAAAAATGCACTGAAGTGGATACCAGACCAGAAACCAACGACGGATGATGGGTATCCCATTCAGGTTTCATATTATATACAATTCGAATATTACTTCAAATTTTTATATTTCTTATGGAAGGCGATATATCATAGAAAATATTTTGATAGTAACCATTATGTCTCAATGAGACACGACAGGTACCCTTACGAGGGAAGAGTATCAACCCTTGGCGTCGCTAAACCCTCTTTGCAACCGAGGTAGGTGCCTGATAGATTAGGTAAATACAGTGTTTTCATTAAGAAGAAAATTGATGGCTATCTTTTCGGTTCATTTTTTGAGTAATAGAATATGTCGCATTTCAGCAACTGAATTTGAAAACAGTTTTAATATATATTCCTTGTTACTTCTGAAATTCGATGCGCATTTCACTCAAAATTCGATATTTAATACCAACTATGTTTTAGATCGAAGAAGAAAAGTGTTATAAATCGACCATTTGCGCCCAGAGGAAAAAAATTCACTGAAGTGGATACCAGACCAGAAACCGACTACGAATGATGAGTATCACATTCCTGTTTCATATTATATTCAATTAATTTCGAATATTTCTTCAAAATGTTATATTTGTTATGGAAGGCGATATATCATAGAAAATATTTTGATAGTAACCATTATGTCTCAATGAGACACGACAGGTACCCTTACGAGGGGAGAGTATCAACCCTTGGCGTCGGTAAATCCTCTTTGCAACCGAGGTAGGTGCCTGATGGGTTAGGTATATACAGTGTTTTCATTAAGGAGAAAATTGTTGGCTATCTTTTCGGTTCATTTTTTGAGTAATAGAATATGTCGCATTTCAGCAACTGAATTTGAAAACAGTTTCAATATATATTCCTTGTTACTTCTGAAATTCGATGTGCATTTCACTCAAAATTCGATATTTAATACCAACTATGTTTTAGATCGAAGAAGAAAAGTTTTATAAATCGACCATTTGCGCCCAGAGGAAAAAAATGCACTGAAGTGGATACCAGACCAGAAACCGACTACGAATGATGAGTATCACATTCCTGTTTCGTATTATATTCAATTAATTTCGAATATTTCTTCAAAATTTTATATTTGTTATGGAAGGCGATATATCATAGAAAATATTTTGATAGTAACCATTATGTCTCAATGAGACACGACAGGTACCCTTACGAGGGGAGAGTATCAACCCTTGGCGTCGGTAAACCCTCTTTGCAACCGAGGTAGGTGCCTGATGGGTTAGGTATATACAGTGTTTTCATTAAGGAGAAAATTGTTGGCTATCTTTTCGGTTCATTTTTTGAGTAATAGTATATGTCGCATTTCAGCAACAGAATTTGAAAATAGTCTTTATAAAATATTCTATGTTACTTCTACACTTCGATGCGCATTTTACTTCATATTCGATATTTAATACTTACTATGTTTTAGATCGAAGAAGAAAAGTGTTATAGATCGACCATTTGAGCCCAAAGGAAAAAAATGTACTGAAGTGGATACGAGTCCAGAAACCAATGACGAATGATGAGTATCCCATTCCTGTTTCGTATTATATTCAATATAATTCGAATATTTATTCAAAATTTTATATTTGTTATGGAAGGCGATATATCAGAAAATATTTTGATAGTATCCTTTATGTCTCGATGAGACACGGCAGGTACCCTTACGAGGGGAGAGTATCAACCCTTGGCGTCGGTAAACCCTCTTTGCAACAGAGGTAGGTTGCCTGATGGGTTAGGTATATACCGTGTTTTCATTAATGAGAAAATTGTTGGCTATCTTTTCGGTTAATTTTTTGAGTAATAGAATATGTCGAATATCAGCAACGAAATTTGAAAACAGTTTTCATATATATTCCATGTTACTTTTACAATTCGATGCTCAATTTACTTAAAATTCGATATTTAATACCAACTATGTTTTAGATCTAATAAAAGTGTTATAAATGGACCATTTAAGCCTCAAGGAAAAAATGCACTGAAGTGGATATCAGACCAGAAACCAACGACGAATGATGAGTATCCCATTCCTGTTTCGTTAAATATTCAATTCAATTCGAATATTTCTTCAAAATTTTATATGTTATGGAAGACGATATATCATATAAAATATTTTGATAGTAACCTCCATGTCTCAATAAGACACGACAGGTATCCTTACGAGGGGAGAGTATCAACCATTGACGTCGGTGAAGCCTCTGTGCAAAAGAGGCCATCGCCTGTTGGGTTGGGGTGTATACATTGATTTCCGTTACAGAGGAGATTGTTGCCAGTCTCATTAATTTATTGAAAACTATAAAAATATGTCGCATTTCGTCAACGGATTTATTCGGTCAGTTTCAGATATTTATGGTTTCAGTTTCACATTCCATTCATTTTCAGCTAGTTTATAAATTCTAAATGAATCTTGGAGTTATTTCATTTCCTCCAAACATTTTCTGATTGTTTTGCTCATAATGTACCATTGATTTTGATGTTATATCTCGAAAAATATTTTCATTTAAATCGACTAATTACACTGTTTCGTTAAAAAAATGATTAAATTCGACAAAAATAGTGTCTCTTTTTGATACTCTTCACAAGAAAAACATTTTTCACTGGAATTCGTACCACTTGAAACTTATCAATACCGGGTGATTTCCAGCGTTCAGTTTGGGCTCAAATTTGTATTTGTAATTGAACATAGCAATGTATGGCAATTTGAAGCACTATGATCACATATTAATCATCTGTATGTGATTTTGGAAGATAGAAAATAGCGACGATTAGCGATAATGTTTTCAATGCAAACTCACTTTTACAAGTTGTCGGATTCTCAGAACTACAGTTCCTTTCGTCAGACCCGTCTCTGCAGTCATTTTCCCCGTCGCATTTCCACTTCATCGAGATGCACAATCCGTTTTCGCAAGAAAACTGGTTTTCCGTGCAATTCATCTTGGAGCACCCCATTTCATCGGAACCATCAGCACAATCTTTGTCAAAGTCACACCTTGAAAAAATTAGAGATTACTATTACAACTGTGTGTTTCTCCACCAGGTGATTTTATCGCACATTTCAATAGATGATTGTGTGAAAAAGTACCATCATCACAACCATACAAATACAGTCCACTTTCATACCAAGCATTGAACATATTGGTCTTTCGAGCCGGATTTGGCTATTCGAGAAACTTCAATCATCAACCTTTCATTTCATCGACAATGATCGAGCAGCTGGTATAACAGAACATCAGGATATCATTCCACAACATTAATGAATAAGGTAGAATTCTGTATTGTTCTCTATTCTGAGTATTCTAGGTCAGTACACAGAGTCTCAATACATTATCACAGCACCCGAAGAACGTCTCGTTAACACACCTTAAATCGATCAATTATAAGATATACTTCATTGTCGAAAGAACTCAGTTCTCATAAATGAAGCTTGAAATGAACACTATGATGTTTCGTCCGACCCATCCCCGCAATCGCCCTCCCCGTCGCACCGCCACCCCTTGGGCACACACAGCCGGTTCGCACACGTGAACTGGCCTCAATCATACATTTTCATCACAACCATACATCTATCATACCAAGCATCGAACAAATTGGTCCTTCGAGCCGGATCAATTCCAATCAAAGCTTCAAGAATAAGGTAGATTTCTGTATTGTCAGTACACAGATATTATGAAAAACTCTTGCCAACCGCCCACTCACCTCCAATAGTGTGGCAAGCACTTCCCATCGGCGCACCCGAAGAACGTCGGCGGGCACGTCTCGCTAACACACCTCGCCTCGTCCGACCCGTCCCCGCAATCGTCCTCCCTGTCGCACCGCCACCCTTTAGGCACGCACAGACGATTGGCGCACGTGAACTGGTCTTCGGAGCAGCCCTCGGCCGCCGACGGGCAGGTGAGGTTGGCGAAGGGCGGCAGGCCGCCCGGACAGACGCACGCGCCGTCGTGCATCGCGAGGCCGTCGGGGCAGAGGCAGGCGTAAGAGCGGTGGGGCAGGCCGACGCAGATGTGCGCGCAGGTGGTGTTCGTGCAGGCGTTCGTGCCGATCTGGAGGCCGTGGGCGAATACCTGTGAGAGGAGAGAGAGATGAAGGTGGCTTTTATCAGTGGTAGATTTCCTTAAACCTTCCGGTCATACTGTATCTAGTTTAATACACTAAATTCATATATCTTTCTTGAGTAGAAACTACAAAATTATCACGTTAGTTAATGACGTATTGATTAATTTATTATTTATTAATGAAATCAAGTAAAATCTTCATACTTTGCCATTGAATCTTAGTTACTTAAATAATAATATACAGGGTGTCAATTTGAAAACTTCCCACCCTTAATATCTCCCTCCAAGTCGATAATATGGAAAAACGAAAAAACAGGTCGATTTTATTTTCGAGGGGGACATCGTTCTAAAATATTTTCAGCCCTGCGGCGTTGCCGCTTCTGACGAAAAGAAGCAACAACCTTGTTATTTCAAATGGAACACCTTGTATTTCATTGCATTTTTAGATTCTTCCGGAAGAGCTGATCTCATCAATGCTCACACTTGGGGTCTAGCTGGAATGATTACAGGGATATAGGGTGTTCAAAATCGAAATTTTTCAACTTTAGGATTTTTTTGTGTCGAAACTATTCATTATTGGTCAAAACGGCTTTTGTGTCCCTGTCTCAACTTTTGATTTACTATCTACTGACATTTAATTGTAACAGATACAGGGTGATCATAAGTCTGAATCTTGAACCACCCTGTATTTGTTTCAAATAAATGTCAGTAGATGGTAAATCAAAAGTTGAGATAGGGACATAAAAGCCGTTTTGACCAATAATGAATAGTTTCGACTCAAAAAAATCCTAAAGTTGTAAAATCTCGATTTTGAACACCCTATATCTCTGTAATCATTCCTGCTAGACTCCAAGTGTGATACATTGATGAAATCAGCTTTTCAGTGAGAATCTAAAAATGCAATAAAATACAGGGTGTTCCATTTGAAATAACAAAGTTGTTGCTTCTTTTCGTTAGAAGCGGCAACGCCGCGGGGCTGAAAATATTTTAGAACCATGTCCCCCTCGAAAATAAAATCGACCTGTCTTTTCGTTTTTCCATATTATCGACTTGGAGGGAGATATTGAGGGTGGGAAGTTTTCAAATTGACACCCTGTATAATATATTTCATATTGTCTTTTTCACAATATGAATACTTGAAAATAAAAGATCAATTCACACAATACTAAGAATAGAATAGAGGAAAGGGAAAGAGATGATTCAGAAAGGACATCGGCCATCAGTAGAGTTCCTAAATGTACTTGACTCTGGACAAGCAGTGACAATCAAATATAACCTCAAACGATTTTGAAGCAAATCATATGTTTTGCCAGACAAGGACAAGAATATGTTTTTCGCTTGGATGAAGGATCCTCGCATCTTCCTTCCTCCACAAGTCCTGGGAAGAGTACATCCACATATCTTTCTCTGTCTTTGATTTTTGTATGAGAGTGCATAGCGTCTCCTCGAGTGGGTAAAAGGGTACGATAAATGGATAAGAAAATTATTACTTCCCGAAATATTGAATGATAAGGCTGAAGGACCTCAATGGAGATCGATGTCAAGTTGGTATGTAAATATATACCAACGAAATACTCTTCCCAAATAATAAGTCTCTTATATGTAGGTATAATTATACGTTCAGTTGAATATTTTTTCATCACTTAAGTTCGGAATGGGGTAAAAACTGATAAATTTCAACCAATGAAACATACTTTTATTTCGTATGGAACAATTTCACATGTACAGGAGTGCTAGGTAATAAGTAATTAATAAATGGACAAATGATATGGCAACGATAACAGCTGATTTCAGTTAGGATAATTAATGAAGGTTCTCCAAGACATACGGAAATAGGTATAAATGAACTTCAGCGCTTGCCTCACTATAGATCGCCGTTCACATTGCTAAAGGGGATTGTTGGTTTGAACCCAGCCATCGGAAGATCATTTTCAATACCTAACATAAATGGTGCACTCGTTAAGCGTTCTTGTTCTGTGTTCTGATAATATATTGCTCGTTTCTTGGTACCCAAGAAGTGGTTCAAAATCCACTAGAATATGTAGTGGTCCAGCACTTCTCAACTACGCATGAACATGCACATTCAGACTTGGGATTTCAACTTTGAACAAGCGATACACGAACAATGTAATCAACTCTTTGATATAGATACATCAATATCTGGTACATCAGAGTTCCACACTATATGTTTTCACAAAAGTATTACAAGAATTCGTATACGAATATGATCTAAAGAATTCTTGGTTGCATGTGAAATCTGTTTGAGTCAGTCAGTGCTACTGATTCATCATCAGATCATCGACCATGATCTCCATGGTGGCTATTGTGATCTCTGCTCCATCATTCCCGAGATCATTCCATCACAAGCAATAACCAAGAAATTTGAATACCTCGCAAATTTTGTGGCCTGAACCTATATTCAAT
This sequence comes from Phaedon cochleariae, assembly GCA_918026855.4. Classification (NCBI taxonomy): domain Eukaryota; kingdom Metazoa; phylum Arthropoda; class Insecta; order Coleoptera; family Chrysomelidae; genus Phaedon; species Phaedon cochleariae. Next base: position 637,279 of record OU896712.1, read on the forward strand.
GCCGGCCGCATCATATTCTGTTTCCATTTTTGTAGAATTACGTTATCCGATGGAAATTCGAATAGAGTGAATTGATTTCCCGTGTTCTCACAGTTGAAAACTGCACAAACTTGCATCTTTCTCCTAATTCTCTCAATTTGTCAAACCTTTGAAATTTATGTCATGTACGTCCGTGTACTGTCAGTTCCCGCTTTTTTCATCAATTTATTTGTGGTTATGTCTGATTGTCAGTGCTTGTCATAGTGTCCGTACTCTAATATACAAAAAGCGTCAAAACAGCAGTGTCAAGTACATTTAGGAACTCTATACCTTTTCAACTTCAATTTCGGAATCAGTGAGTTATATTTCGGAAAAGGTAATCTCGATTTCAGAATTGGTTAGTTCGATTTCAGAAATGGTAAACTCAATTTCAGAATCGGTGAGATGAATTTCAGAAAAAGTCCATTCAATTTCAGAAATGGTAAGTTGTATTTCAGAATTATTATTGGTAGTTTCAATTTCAGAAGATGAAATCCTTTTATATGTTTGAAATGTTTTTAATTGCAAAAGAGAAGACTGTTTACAGTGGATGGAACGGTGTTTGAGAGCCCTATGTTGAATCAGATTAAACATAATATATGGGGTGCCTTCAAGTCAGAAGTGAAGAGCTTCATGCAAGAGCATCGCCAAAGGGTCATAGCTGGAGATCCGAACAGATTGCTCAACCAGATAGAATTCAGACTGCGATGTCTTGAAGAATATGCAGATCATTCAATGAACATGATAACACATCAAATGTGTTTGCATTCTTATAATCATGTGCAACGCCACTATCTTCCAGCGATTCAGATGGAAGGCATCTGTGGATTAAATTGTTTTTGAAAAGTTGAATATTATAAATATGGTTTGTTAATCTCACATGCAATTGGAAACATTTCGAACAAATCTAAGGATTTTTTTCATGATATTGAGCCTACCAATTACCATTTCTGAAATTGAATGGAATTCTTCTGAAATTCATCTCATCGATTCTGAAATTGAGTTTACCATTTCTGAAATCGATCTAACCAATTCTGAAATCGAGATTACTTTTTCCGAAATATAACTTACCGATTCCGAAATTGAAGTTGAAAAGGTATAGTCATGAGTGGAATAATAGAGTGGCAATAATTCATATTATCAGTCCACTCGCTCATTCAATCTTTTTGAATAGAACTCCTTTAAATTCGTTACCTTCAGATCCATCAGTCCAGGCATCTGCTTCAGAACGACGTCCACCCCCTTGAAGTAGTCCTTATTCCCGCTAAAGATCGAATTCCTCTTCCAGTCGTCCCAGAACATCGTATTCTTGAAGACGGCAACGGCAAAAGGATGCGACACCACCTCGTTATCGGAAATAATCTTGACGAAATCGTCTCCATGAAGATCTGAACTACCGATATAGTCCAACCTGAAGATAAAAAAAATGTGAAGAAAAATTGTGAATTTTGTATATTGCTACTTCGAAGTTGGAAACGAACTCCCCAGGAAACGAAATTAATGAGGGGTTAGGAAAATCGGGAGTAAAGGAGGTACGCCGGCACTGCGACCGTTTGGCCACTTTTCTCATGAAATTTCAAGCTCAAAAATAGCAAAAATGCCTTTCAAGGTCATCCGTCTCCGAGGAGTAAGCTAACCGGAAGCTGCATCCGGTGTAAAGATATATACAGATAGCGTTTGAGCTGATTCGAAAATTGGAAAAAAAATATACAGCAGGTATGTTTAATAACAATAGAAAATATTTAGGGTAGATCAAAAATCTTGTGCCAAATAGCAAGGTATACAAGGTGAGCTAAAAAACCAGAGGCGGCTAAAAAACCAGAGGCGGATAAAAAAAATCAGTCAGATTACCAATGCCCAGACGATAACAATATGTCGAACAACACTCTTTCAAAACCCGTAATGTAGCGCTATAAAATCATTAATGATATATAGGGCGTCTAAAAAGTAGCCTTAACATACGCAATACCGATAACAATGTCCCTATTGCGAAAAATCATATTCCTTCGTCTCTCCGCCCGGAAACACGAATCGTATGCCAAAATGTTGTGCAAAACTATTTCAATTCTTTGTTTTCTTCGTAAACAAATAATGAAAGTGAGGTTGTTTCAATGTTTTAGAGAAAAGTGAGGTTGTGTTTCAATGTTTTACCTCCAGGGTCGGTCAACGTGCACGCGACCTATTCAAATGAAACAAATGAGCTATCAACATTTTTCAGTAATCCAGCGCCACTGATAGGCAGACATATATTGGGTAAGTGAACAGACAATATTACACCTATCGCCCCTAGTGAGTTTTCATCAAGCTTTTCGATCTACCATACCTCCTCAGTGGTTCTTGGTCTGGCAAAATTAATCTTCTCATAGGAAAACCATGAAGTAACTCAGCATAGAAATTCATGGGTATCTAATAGAGAGGAATCAACGTAGGCGACGTTGCCGTTATGCCAACTAGCTTGTGTGTAGCTCGTGTGGCGTACGCGATATTTTAGGTGGAAGACAAGGTCTATCAGATACTCGTGAACATCTACGCGTATTCTCTTCAATGAGAGGAATATCTTTTGTCAAACGTGTATGGCCGTTCAAGCGACCTCAATCGGTGAGATGGAAGAAACTTTATCTCGACAAAGATAAATGACTAGTGACTATTGCAATGTTCGCGACTATGATAACCCACCTGGCGTCCACCCAGTACAGCCGGTTCGCCATGTAGTCGATGGTGATGCCGTTCGGCCATTCGACCGTCTCGGCGCCGAACAAAGTGAGGTTATGGGTGCCGTCCAGGTTGGCGCGACTGATCGACGGGTTGTCGGCCGACCAGTCCGTCCAGAAGAGGTAGCCGTTCTGCGGGTGCAAAACGATACCTGTTGGAGAAAGATTTGTTGTATGTAACAAAAAATTACCATGATGACATAAATGACAGATTTTTTTTAACAACTAGTCATTTTTTTTGTAAAAATTACTTTTCCTACGACCACCTATGACAGCAGCACTGTGTTGTTGCTCAGAAAGTATCTCATATCACCACAGCAATGCAAAAGTGAAAACGAATAGCTTGGCAATATTCCTGCACGTTCACGTGATCTTTGTTTTGTCTATATAATATGTATGGATGATTATAATACTGAATTATCATATTCCAATACTTACATTCATTTCTGTTAGTTTAAATTTTGCCCCATGACCACTAATAATTGTATAGATTTCGGTATTTGTTATTTTATCATAATCTGCGATACATAACCTCATTGCTGTTAATGCTGTCATTGCTTTCTACACCGGTGTAGCTCGGATCTATAGACCGTCGTGACTCTACACACTGTATTTTTGGTTCCGTGGATACGAGGTGCGTGGTAGCTTTCGACCACGAGGAAAACTTCGAATTCAATAAAAAATATGATTTCCAAACCATGTCACTTTCAATTTTTATTCTTCGGGAAGCAATAATGATTTATTTACCGAATAATAAGTTGGATTAATTTCAACATAGATAAAAGACATCTTATAACAAGTTATATCAAAAACAATTAAATGTTTGAAATTTGTGTTTTGTTTTCAAATTATATATTTATGGTCGTAGGAAAAATAGTGTACATAACTCGTTGGGAAGTGTATTTCATGTACTCGTTACATTTCTGCCGCGTGCGTCGTGCTAAATATCCCTCTTGTGAAATATGTCACTTTTCACACTAGTTATGGAATAATATACTATATCAAGTATCATGTAACATTATGAATATACTCTATTATTATTATGATTAGAAAGAAATGGAGATGAAATGGGCCTTTCCAGCATCACAAAATTGGAACCTTCTTAGCTATAATGTTATGAAGGGAAGTCGAAAACGTTATCCTGGCCACATATTTATCGAGAAACTCCACCGACAAATGAACTATTCAATATTGAAAATGGCATTTCAATACCTGTTTATTCGAACGCTACTGAGCTGTGATGTCAGTGTCTCCTTGCAATTCGATTGGTTGTGACGGCAATTATTTTGAATAATCGACCAACAGAAATCAACCATCTTACTATGCAATTTTTCAGTACTCACCACGTATTTTCAGGTAGATACTTAATTATTATTGAGATATCTAACATCTGTATTATTTGCTGAAATGGAAAGGAATCTAGAAATAAATATCCGACAAATCATAGCTCTCTGTTCGAATTGGAATCATTGTCAAGTCCATTGTGCATTTAATTGGCACCCGCGAGAAGGTGGAGGCACTACCAATCCAAATTGCTTGCGCACTGACGTCACACGTTTCGCGGCCATGTCTGATCGTTTGAATTCGCTCGTTCATTACGGCATTTTCAATAACTTTTTATGCGATAAACTGATGGAAAAAATATCTCAAAAAACTATTTCGATACCTCGAGGTTTGTTCAGCACGGTGGAGTTCAAGATGGTCCTGCGCATGTGCCCGCTGCCGACGACATCAGTCCTTATCAGCTCGATCTTCGCTCTAACCCCGTCGACGAAATACAGCGTCTTCGAGATCCAATCGAATGCCATCCCCTCAATCGAACTCAACTCCGTAGACACCAAAATCTCCATCTTGCTCCCGTTCGAGTAACACTGCCGCCCGATCGTATCCTCGGCAATGTCCGCCCAGTACACGCAGTTCTGCGCCATATCGAAGTCGATAGCGATGACGTTTTTCAGATTGGTGATGGGCAGCTCTTCCAGCTTCTTCGTCACGAGGTTGTAGCGGGATATGCGTTCGCGCTGCGCGAACAGCAGGAAATCGTCCATTTGCTTGATGGGGCAGGGCACCAGGTCGGGCAGGTAGTGGCTCTCGAAGCCGCCCACGCACGTGTCTCCCGCGATGCGGACGTAGCCCTTGGTGCGGTTGTAGTACCGGCCCGGTTTGCAGTTGGCCGGCACCTTTTGCGGGTCGTGGGTGGTGCCGATGTGGATGCAGCGGTGGGGAGTGTCCACTTTGATGAAGCCGAAATCGCTGGAAGATGCCACGAAAGGAAATTATTCGGAAATACCTACCAATCGGTAATGTTTTAGTTTTATTCGTAAAACCAGAGCTAATTACGCGCATCAGTGGATTCGTGTTACAACTTACGTCAATAGTGAAACTACCTTGACAAATTTTATTTCGATTATTTTGGTCACGTTTCAACATCTGGCACTTCCGTTATTTCAATTAATAGCAAGACGTGATAATTATAACCAACCATTGCACCATTGGGTATTATACTGAAAAACTGTGCTCCTCTGTGCTCCACTCAGCAAGCAGTGATGGTGAGACATAACCACACATCATCATCATCAAATCATTTGTTTTACCAAACACGGACATGAATATGTTTTCGGCTTAGATAAAGGCTTCTCGTATCTTCTTTCCTCTCCATGTTCAGGGAAGAGTACATCTATATGTATCTATCTGTCTTCCATTTTTGAATGAGAGTGCCTGGCGTCTCCACGAGTGGGAAAGACGGTACGTTATATTGAATAGATATGGATACAAACTGTGAAACAATCATTATTGAAAATATATTTTTTGATGAGCTGAAAGGTAGGTAGACACCACCGAACTCATAATCTTTATATCGTAAGATATAAAGGTTATGAGTTCTGTGGTAGACACCTATATGTTCAGTTGAATACGCAACAGTTCAGAATGAGGCGGAAATTGATAAAATAAATCAGGAATGCAACCAATATAACATACTTTTAATTCATGAGGAATATGTTTGCTTGTTAGGCAGCCAATATACTGAATAAATAAATTAATAATTGAATAAATAAATAAAAGAACTGTCAATTTTACTCAAAACTGCCTGGATATTTGCATTTTCAGTTCTATAGTATTCTTCTGAACATAAATGTTGATTTTGTTCAATACCTAATTTAACTTTCGGAAAACAGTTGTCAAATTTGTTAACTATTATTTTGGTATCTATTTATTTGTGGTTATGTCCGACTGTCAGCGCTTGTCAGTGTCCGTACTCAAAATATACAGAAACGTCAGAACAAGAGTGTCAAATACATTTTGGAAATCTACTCCTTGCTAGAATCCAGTTTATATTCAACTGTCAAAATCAATCTGATTTATTTGCATATGACATCTTGCTTCTCTTGAGGTTTCCCATGTGCAACAATCAAATCAATTATCAATATTCCGAGGGAACAAGATGAAACCTTCTTGATCGTCGTTACAATAGTGTTCTCACCATTCGAAATCCCAAATATCGCAATTGCAAGGCTGTTTGGCTACGACCCTGACATAGTCCAAGCCGTTGAGGCAACGAGCATGCGGAATTCTTCTCTGGTAAGTCGTCTGCTGGCCAAGGAGACAAGGTATGTAGCTTCTGGTATCTGATGACTGCCCCGGGGACCACATCTTGTAGTCATCCTATGTAATAAAGAAGTGGGATATACTTGGTGTATGTAGATAATGGAAATAATTCGAGGGGTGATTTTGTGATCAAAATTAAGGTGGGTATTTTTTTTACTTTTCCTGTATATTGCTAAAGACACGAAACTTGGTAGATATTATTTGTAAATAAAACTTTTATTTTGGAATGTTTTCAACCCTCATTTCCAAGAAAAAAATTTGCATAAAAATGTCCAATACATTTACTAACTTTTTTATATCTAGAATACTTTTAGAAAACTTAGGCATTTACGATCCAGCTCGAAGGACCATGTAGGATTTTGCCTACATAAATATGGGGCTTGTTTCCACTCGATACAGCTAGTGTAGTAATTGAATAACGACATTATATATTTTTGATATATTATTCTGACATTGAAGGTGTTTGTTGAAGATCTTGTTATAAAATTGCTAAAATAATGCTATGCAATTCTGTATTATGTTTGTACAGTAACTGCTAGATTGGTTATGGGTTCAAGTGATAGCAATATTGTTGAAAAATGTCAAAAATCTAGTGTTTATCCCCAGAATTGAATAAGGATGGAACTAACACTTTAGAGTGAGAGGAGACGAGGATCTGTCCGTACCCTGTTAACATGACTTTAACGTCAATTTCCATCAAGGGACCCTAGTTGGTATCAGCTCTGAAAGCATCGGTAACCTCGGTTGATTAACGGAACATATACTTCATGAAAGAACTGAGCCAGTGCAACAAGTACGAGTAGAAAACGCTATTAATCTGAAGATAAGAGCCTCTCACCTCGACGCAACTCCTATTGAACACCCCCTTCAAATCCACCTTCACCACGATCCACTGGTGCTCCTCCGGCAGCGAGCCGAACATCGTGAACACGGTCGTGTTCTCGCCCGGTTCCGTCATCAGCCCGTACAGCTTCAAGTCGGCCACGTGGAACGCCGTCTCGTTCCACGTGGCGCCCTCGTCGGTCGAGTACTCGATGTGCCTGGTAGAATAGAATTTATTTAGTACCAGGAGCAGAACACTACATCGTGTTTGATGGAAGTCAAGTATAGGGTCATTCAGTATCTCACAGGAAGGAAGGAATGCTCGAAGTCATCTCCACAAATTTTAATGATGTTGTTACATAATCATAATCATAAAAGGTCTATAATACAAAAACAAATAATATTCTATTTATAAGCAGAGCACCACTTCCAAAGAAAAATATTTTGCATTTTCATGTTGAGAACGGGAGCAGATTCGTTCCCGAAACGTCAGAAGATAAGTAAAAATTCGATATTTTTTCAATATATCTATATTTCTTTCCTTCAAAAATTTTTTCAAACAGAGTGTCACTGACAAGCTACTGGATTTTTCTTTTAGGCTCCCTGATAGAAAAATTTGTTAAACGCAGTGTATCTATTGGGTTCATCATTGTAGATAGAAGAAAACTTCGAATACAAAAATTGTAGGGTTTGTTCTGAACATCCAGAAAATTGTACGAGGTGAAACAAATGAATATCGCTGATATCAGAAATGGGAACCAACTTCGTTATTTTCAATGGAACACCCTAAATATTTTTCGGGATAATTGAAGATCTTTTTTTTCTGATTCACAAAAATGTATTATTATGTATATTATCCCTTTGAGTCCGGAATTAGTGTTTTTCGAGATTTTATTTTCTGAAAATATTTCATGTGACCAGAAACATCATAAAAACAATGAGGAATACAAGAAAAAATCTGAATCGTCCATTTTTTTTTTTTTTAAAAAAGTGGTTGCCCCAGATGCCAAAAGCTACTGACACCATCGTTAGTAAGTTGAAACAATGCCGCAGTTATTAATTCAGTTCATAGGTGGCTGTATTAGTATCGTGTATAAACGGTGGTCATGCTACAGAACCACTAGTAGAGCGCCGATGAATTATTTGTTATGTGGTTATCTGGCATGACCAGTAGGACGCAAAGGGTTATGTAGTTATTGTCCAAAGTGATCCCCAAAAAGTACAAATGTCACATAGTTTGATCCTTTTATTACCTGGTGACCCCTTGGGACTTGTAGTACCGCACAGCGGAAAGTAAGCCACCGTGGTCGCCCATATTGAAGAAGTGGAGGTCGCGCAGAGTTTGACGCCAGGTCAGGCCAGAGTCCGTGCTGATGTACACGCCGTAGTGACCTGGAAATAGGGCGATTCGATTTATTTTCAAAAAAAAACCTTTGAAGTATGTTCAACCCTCAACTCACGCCCTAACTGGTTACGTAAATATCTATTTCAATATTGCATCGTCGTTTTTCCTGTCAGAAAACAAAATAGTGTACACCCTCTAGCACAAATCTAATACTTTTTTCCCTTGTATAATAAATAACTATTATTAGCGACGATGTTCAAATCACCCCGTAAATGAGAAGAACGCCTAAGGAATGCCTTATCACAAGCGGCCTCGACGACGAAGATTGAAGCAGGTTCAGTCATTAGTATCGTAGCATCAGAACGAATCACTTGTCGATGTTGTATTTTTATAAACGGTCATCTTTGTACAAGCCGTCCTGAGTGAATAAAAATGTGTTTGAGTGTTGAAATTGTGTCTATCTACGATGCCTCCATTTAAAATCTTATTCTTATACTATTATTATATTCTCATATAAAATAGTCCATCGGACAGCTCACCTTTCAGAGTCTTCCCCAACACCCCCGTCGCCATGATAATCCCCGGCGCTGACTTGCTCGACAAAATACCGACCGTCCTGGTCTCCGGGAACAGCTGCCCGAACTTCTGGCTGAGGTGCAGCGAGCAGTTCCTAGCCACCGCGCAACCGCTCACTCTGCCGTCCACGTCTAAAGCGGGCGGGCGTATGGGCCGCCAAGTCGCCCCGTGATCGAAGGTTATCACCGAGGAGAGGTGCTGTGGGCCCAAGGAGCTGCCCGTCACTTTGCCGGTGAGTTTCGAGGCGATATAGATGCCGTTGGGGCCTTCCACTTTGTAGACGTCCGCGAAAGCGTCCTCCGACAGGTGGCTGGAAGATTTTATTTGTGCATGCTACTAATTTCCTTTGTGAGAATTTTTGCTTTTGGTTTTGTTTGTGCTTAGAAAACTTGGGAGATCTCAAGAAATGAATGAATGGATTCCTCTTTAGTATGAGTATAGGTTAGGGTCTGATGAGTTTTACTATTCGTCATAATCAAACATTCGAACAAGCCTGAAATGAACATGAACACAAAAGCAAAATCAGATGAAGAATGCATAACCCACTTCTGGATGAGAAACCAACAACCAAGGGGATGTTTGATTTGTAGGAGGCTAGCTCTTTCTGCTACTTCCAAGGGTATGATAAATTTTGTTATTCGTCATAATAAAACATACGAACAAGCATGAACTGAATATGAACACGAAAGGAAAATCAGAAGAAGAATGCATAACCCACTTCTGGGTGAGAAACCAACAATCAATGTGAGAGCTCACCCCAAGTTGCCAAAATAAGAACGTCTACCAATGTGGAAACAACATTATGGAAGTTTGATTTCTCAACTGGCTTGATTATGATGAAATCTGACTGTCAGCTATTCAAATGATATACTAGGTCGGTTTATTTGCGAAACTAAAGGTGATTTTCTTCTATTGTTATCATTGTTCAATGCAAAACAGAGAAGGTCATAGAAATAAAACGAGTTCAGCAAGTTGAGTGAACACAATCCAAAAGGCCTAATATATTCTTAGGTTGGCTACTCTGTTTTGCCCTCATGTGACGTCCTCAGAAAGGAATTTCAGGAATTCAAGATATATTGAGGTAAATATGATCTTCTTCTCCATTCTTTCTCATTTCCAATGTTGCCAACATATAATTTTCATTATTTTACGTTGGAACACTGAAGACAAGGAAAGATGAGGAAGACATATTTTCTCTCTCTCAAAGCTAGCTGAACTCTATCGAGATTTTACAGGGTGATTCAAGAACAGCATATTATCGATAACTCACTTTAGCCAGGTGTTTTGCCAAGTCATTCCAGGTATGAAGGCGAACACATCTTTCAAGGACAATCCGAATCTGACCTCGCCATCGGAGCCGCCGAGATTTTCGGAAACGTACAGATTCGACGACACGTTCGAATGGCTAGCGGCGATCAGGGCTCGAGTTTCTGTCACGTCGACCACGAAGTAGCCCAAGATTTTCTTGGACGTGCTAAAAGCGCATTTCTGCTGCTTGCCCAGTTTGTAGGAAACGTACAGCTCCAGGTCTCCCTAAGAATCAGACGAAATCAATGAACAGAGGACAAGTTCTCAAAATATTTGATCATGTTTTCATAAATATGTTTTTTTCTGTAACGGGAAAAAAGTTTCAAATTTCATCTCTGTTGACAGGTTATAATATGTCACTTTTCATAAATTACTTTTTTCCCGTGGGAACAAAGCAAGTACTTTTTTCCCGGATATATATCACATATTACACTGTTGATGGCTTTTGTTGTGCTATAGTTCCGAAAAATGAGTCAATAATACCGTCTCCGAGAAAGAACTGCAAGTCCTTTTATCTTCCATTCGACTTCGCAGTTACGTATATTACTAAACAACCACTAAATTCGCAATTTTTCGAAATCAAATCACAGAATTAGACTGACAGAAGTGACATCAGATATTTGATTACTTCAAAAGAATGATGAAGATGCCTACAACGTAGGTGTCCCTACTGTTAAAAACTTAAAATTTCACGTCGATAATTTTCAGATTTCAAAATAATGTAACATTTTCTCAATATTGGATCGTACTTTCTTCTGTCACAGAAAAAATAGTGTATTATACACGGGAAAAATATTAGATTTTAGCTCACAGTTTTTTGTCTCCTTCCGCTACGCGTCGGGAGACAACACAACCTGGAGCTAAAATTTACTTCTTTTTTCCCCTTGTATAATAAATCAATATTCTTCTGTAACGGGAAAAAGGTTTAAAATTGCATCTCTGTTGACAGGTTATAAAATGTCACTTTTTATAAATTACTTTTTTCCTACTTCAATTCATGATTGAACCAAATTCCAAGAAACTATTTCTCATTAGTTTGTTTGAATGATCCATTTTTAATAATTTGTTTATTTTTCTCGATTTTTCTTGTTGAAAATATATATTCAGTTTTATTAGTATTTATTGATAAACGGTTTGGATGGAGTGATTTTTCAAATTTGATCAAGTCTATGTTAATTATATTTTATAAAATGCATAAATAGTATAATAACTTTGTTTCAATTTTGGTGATATACAGGCTGTTTGAAAAAGACGCGGCAATATTTGAGCCGGTGATTCCTCAGATCATTTTATGAAAAAAGTTCCTATGTAGGTCCGGAAATGCATTGTTTCTAAGATACAGAGTGTTGAAGTTTTTTTTTAATGTTTTCTTAAAAATCAATTCAAATATGTTCTCACGGATTTGTTTGAAATTTGGCAGCGTTGTTTCTAGCAATAAGGAACTGATTTGACCCTAACTAGATAAACAGTGGCGTTATAGGGGAGTCAATTTTATAAAATTTATTGATAAAAAATAAAAAGTCAGTGCCGAACTTTTTTTTTAACTGACTCGGCCTTTACTTGATGGAAATCAATCAAATTCGTTCTTTTTGGGTCTGAATTAGTGTCTATGAATGTTTTGGAATATATAGGGCAATCAGGAAAAATATATTTTTCGAACTGTATGAGTTCTATTGCATCGTGTGGACCGCTGATTTTGAAAATCTAGGGAAAGGCTTATTTTTCGAATCTGACATGAAATTCGTTCTTTTTGGGTCTGAATTAGTGTCGATGAATATTTTAGGATACATAGGGCATCCAGGAAAAATATATTTTTCGAACTGTATGAGTCTATTGCATCGCGTGGACCTCTGATTTTGAAAATCTCGGGAAAGGCTTATTGGTCGAATCTGACATCAAATTCGTTCTTTTTGGGTCTGAATTAGTGTCGATGAATATATTGGGATATATAAGGCAATCAGGAAAAAAATATTTTTCGAACTGTATGAGTCAATTGCATCGCGTGGACCTCTGATTTTGAAAATCTCGGGAAAGGCTTATTGGTCGAATCTGACATCAAATTCGTTCTTTTGGGTCTGAAATAGTGTCTATTAATGTTTTGGGATATATAGGGCAATCAGAAAGAAAATATTTTTCGAATTGTATGAGTCTATTGCATCGCGTGGACCGCTGATTTTGAAAATCTAGGGAAAGGCTTATTTTTCGAATCTGACATCAAATTCGTTCTTTATGGGTCTGAATTAGTGTCGATGAATATTTTGGGATATATAGGGCAATCAGGAAAAAAATATTTTTTGAACTGTATGAATCTATTGCATCGCGTGGACCGCTGATTTTGAAAATCCAGGGAAAGGCTTATTGGTCGAATCTGACATCAAATTCGTTCTTTTTGGGCCTGAAATAGTGTCTATAAATGTTTTGGGATATATAGGGCAATCAGAAAGAAAATATTTTTCGAATTGTATGAGTCTATTGCATCGCGTGGACCGCTGATTTTGAAAATCTAGGGAAAGGCTTATTTTTCGAATCTGACATCAAATTCGTTCTTTATGGGTCTGAATTAGTGTCGATGAATATTTTGGGATATATAGGGCAATCAGGAAAAAAATATTTTTTGAACTGTATGAATCTATTGCATCGCGTGGACCGCTGATTTTGAAAATCCAGGGAAAGGCTTATTGGTCGAATCTGACATCAAATTCGTTGTTTTTGGGCCTGAAATAGTGTCTATAAATGTTTTGGGATATATAGGGCAATCAGAAAGAAAATATTTTTCGAATTGTATGAGTCTATTGCATCGCGTGGACCGCTGATTTTGAAAATCTAGGGAAAGGCTTATTTTTAGAATCTGACATCAAATTCGTTCTTTATGGGTCTGAATTAGTGTCGATGAATATTTTGGGATATATAGGGCAATCAGGAAAAAAATATTTTTTGAACTGTATGAATCTATTGCATCGCGTGGACCGCTGATTTTGAAAATCCAGGGAAAGGCTTATTGGTCGAATCTGACATCAAATTCGTTCTTTTTGGGCCTGAAATAGTGTCTATAAATGTTTTGGGATATATAGGGCAATCAGAAAGAAAATATTTTTCGAATTGTATGAGTCTATTGCATCGCGTGGACCGCTGATTTTGAAAATCTAGGGAAAGGCTTATTTTTCGAATCTGACATCAAATTCGTTCTTTATGGGTCTGAATTAGTGTCGATGAATATTTTGGGATATATAGGGCAATCAGGAAAAAAATATTTTTTGAACTGTATGAATCTATTGCATCGCGTGGACCGCTGATTTTGAAAATCCAGGGAAAGGCTTATTGGTCGAATCTGACATCAAATTCGTTCTTTTTGGGCCTGAAATAGTGTCTATAAATGTTTTGGGATATATAGGGCAATCAGAAAGAAAATATTTTTCGAATTGTATGAGTCTATTGCATCGCGTGGACCGCTGATTTTGAAAATCTAGGGAAAGGCTTATTTTTCGAATCTGACATCAAATTCGTTCTTTATGGGTCTGAATTAGTGTCGATGAATATTTTGGGATATATAGGGCAATCAGGAAAAAAATATTTTTTGAACTGTATGAATCTATTGCATCGCGTGGACCGCTGATTTTGAAAATCCAGGGAAAGGCTTATTGGTCGAATCTGACATCAAATTCGTTCTTTTTGGGCCTGAAATAGTGTCTATAAATGTTTTGGGATATATAGGGCAATCAGAAAGAAAATATTTTTCGAATTGTATGAGTCTATTGCATCGCGTGGACCGCTGATTTTGAAAATCTAGGGAAAGGCTTATTTTTAGAATCTGACATCAAATTCGTTCTTTATGGGTCTGAATTAGTGTCGATGAATATTTTGGGATATATAGGGCAATCAGGAAAAAAATATTTTTTGAACTGTATGAATCTATTGCATCGCGTGGACCGCTGATTTTGAAAATCCAGGGAAAGGCTTATTGGTCGAATCTGACATCAAATTCGTTCTTTTTGGGCCTGAAATAGTGTCTATAAATGTTTTGGGATATATAGGGCAATCAGAAAGAAAATATTTTTCGAATTGTATGAGTCTATTGCATCGCGTGGACCGCTGATTTTGAAAATCTAGGGAAAGGCTTATTTTTCGAATCTGACATCAAATTCGTTCTTTATGGGTCTGAATTAGTGTCGATGAATATTTTGGGATATATAGGGCAATCAGGAAAAAAATATTTTTTGAACTGTATGAATCTATTGCATCGCGTGGACCGCTGATTTTGAAAATCCAGGGAAAGGCTTATTGGTCGAATCTGACATCAAATTCGTTCTTTTTGGGCCTGAAATAGTGTCTATAAATGTTTTGGGATATATAGGGCAATCAGAAAGAAAATATTTTTCGAATTGTATGAGTCTATTGCATCGCGTGGACCGCTGATTTTGAAAATCTAGGGAAAGGCTTATTTTTAGAATCTGACATCAAATTCGTTCTTATGGGTCTGAATTAGTGTCGATGAATATTTTGGGATATATAGGGCAATCAGGAAAAAAATATTTTTTGAACTGTATGAATCTATTGCATCGCGTGGACCGCTGATTTTGAAAATCCAGGGAAAGGCTTATTGGTCGAATCTGACATCAAATTCGTTCTTTTTGGGCCTGAAATAGTGTCTATAAATGTTTTGGGATATATAGGGCAATCAGAAAGAAAATATTTTTCGAATTGTATGAGTCTATTGCATCGCGTGGACCGCTGATTTTGAAAATCTAGGGAAAGGCTTATTTTTAGAATCTGACATCAAATTCGTTCTTTATGGGTCTGAATTAGTGTCGATGAATATTTTGGGATATATAGGGCAATCAGGAAAAAAATATTTTTTGAACTGTATGAATCTATTGCATCGCGTGGACCGCTGATTTTGAAAATCCAGGGAAAGGCTTATTGGTCGAATCTGACATCAAATTCGTTCTTTTTGGGCCTGAAATAGTGTCTATAAATGTTTTGGGATATATAGGGCAATCAGAAAGAAAATATTTTTCGAATTGTATGAGCCTATTGCATCGCGTGGACCGCTGATTTTGAAAATCTAGGGAAAGGCTTATTTTTAGAATCTGACATCAAATTCGTTCTTATGGGTCTGAATTAGTGTCGATGAATATTTTGGGATATATAGGGCAATCAGGAAAAAAATATTTTTTGAACTGTATGAATCTATTGCATCGCGTGGACCGCTGATTTTGAAAATCCAGGGAAAGGCTTATTGGTCGAATCTGACATCAAATTCGTTCTTTTTGGGCCTGAAATAGTGTCTATAAATGTTTTGGGATATATAGGGCAATCAGAAAGAAAATATTTTTCGAATTGTATGAGTCTATTGCATCGCGTGGACCGCTGATTTTGAAAATCTAGGGAAAGGCTTATTTTTAGAATCTGACATCAAATTCGTTCTTTATGGGTCTGAATTAGTGTCGATGAATATTTTGGGATATATAGGGCAATCAGGAAAAAAATATTTTTTGAACTGTATGAATCTATTGCATCGCGTGGACCGCTGATTTTGAAAATCCAGGGAAAGGCTTATTGGTCGAATCTGACATCAAATTCGTTCTTTTTGGGCCTGAAATAGTGTCTATAAATGTTTTGGGATATATAGGGCAATCAGAAAGAAAATATTTTTCGAATTGTATGAGTCTATTGCATCGCGTGGACCGCTGATTTTGAAAATCTAGGGAAAGGCTTATTTTTAGAATCTGACATCAAATTCGTTCTTATGGGTCTGAATTAGTGTCGATGAATATTTTGGGATATATAGGGCAATCAGAAAGAAAATATTTTTCGAATTGTATGAGTCTATTGCATCGCGTGGACCGCTGATTTTGAAAATCTAGGGAAAGGCTTATTTTTAGAATCTGACATCAAATTCGTTCTTTATGGGTCTGAATTAGTGTCGATGAATATTTTGGGATATATAGGGCAATCAGGAAAAAAATATTTTTTGAACTGTATGAATCTATTGCATCGCGTGGACCGCTGATTTTGAAAATCCAGGGAAAGGCTTATTGGTCGAATCTGACATCAAATTCGTTCTTTTTGGGCCTGAAATAGTGTCAATAAATGTTTTGGGATATATAGGGCAATCAGAAAGAAAATATTTTTCGAATTGTATGAGTCTATTGCATCGCGTGGACCGCTGATTTTGAAAATCTAGGGAAAGGCTTATTTTTAGAATCTGACATCAAATTCGTTCTTATGGGTCTGAATTAGTGTCGATGAATATTTTGGGATATATAGGGCAATCAGGAAAAAAATATTTTTTGAACTGTATGAATCTATTGCATCGCGTGGACCGCTGATTTTGAAAATCCAGGGAAAGGCTTATTGGTCGAATCTGACATCAAATTCGTTCTTATGGGTCTGAATTAGTGTCGATGAATATTTTGGGATATATAGGGCAATCAGAAAGAAAATATTTTTCGAATTGTATGAGTCTATTGCATCGCGTGGACCGCTGATTTTGAAAATCTAGGGAAAGGCTTATTTTTAGAATCTGACATCAAATTCGTTCTTATGGGTCTGAATTAGTGTCGATGAATATTTTGGGATATATAGGGCAATCAGAAAGAAAATATTTTTCGAATTGTATGAGTCTATTGCATCGCGTGGACCGCTGATTTTGAAAATCTAGGGAAAGGCTTATTTTTAGAATCTGACATCAAATTCGTTCTTATGGGTCTGAATTAGTGTCGATGAATATTTTGGGATATATAGGGCAATCAGGAAAAAAATATTTTTTGAACTGTATGAATCTATTGCATCGCGTGGACCGCTGATTTTGAAAATCCAGGGAAAGGCTTATTGGTCGAATCTGACATCAAATTCGTTCTTATGGGTCTGAATTAGTGTCGATGAATATTTTGGGATATATAGGGCAATCAGAAAGAAAATATTTTTCGAATTGTATGAGTCTATTGCATCGCGTGGACCGCTGATTTTGAAAATCTAGGGAAAGGCTTATTTTTAGAATCTGACATCAAATTCGTTCTTATGGGTCTGAATTAGTGTCGATGAATATTTTGGGATATATAGGGCAATCAGAAAGAAAATATTTTTCGAATTGTATGAGTCTATTGCATCGCGTGGACCGCTGATTTTGAAAATCTAGGGAAAGGCTTATTTTTAGAATCTGACATCAAATTCGTTCTTATGGGTCTGAATTAGTGTCGATGAATATTTTGGGATATATAGGGCAATCAGAAAGAAAATATTTTTCGAATTGTATGAGTCTATTGCATCGCGTGGACCGCTGATTTTGAAAATCTAGGGAAAGGCTTATTTTTAGAATCTGACATCAAATTCGTTCTTATGGGTCTGAATTAGTGTCGATGAATATTTTGGGATATATAGGGCAATCAGGAAAAAAATATTTTTTGAACTGTATGAATCTATTGCATCGCGTGGACCGCTGATTTTGAAAATCCAGGGAAAGGCTCCTCCGTGTTGTTGTTGAGAGAGATTCTCTCTCTTTTCCTCCTCCTCCGTTGTTGTTGTTGAGAGAGAATATAGGGCAATCAGAAAGAAAATATTTTTCGAATTGTATGAGTCTATTGCATCGCGTGGACCGCTGATTTTGAAAATCTAGGGAAAGGCTTATTTTTAGAATCTGACATCAAATTCGTTCTTATGGGTCTGAATTAGGGTCGATGAATATTTTGGGATATATAGGGCAATCAGAAAGAAAATATTTTTCGAATTGTATGAGTCTATTGCATCGCGTGGACCGCTGATTTTGAAAATCTAGGGAAAGGCTTATTTTTAGAATCTGACATCAAATTCGTTCTTATGGGTCTGAATTAGTGTCGATGAATATTTTGGGATATATAGGGCAATCAGGAAAAAAATATTTTTTGAACTGTATGAATCTATTGCATCGCGTGGACCGCTGATTTTGAAAATCCAGGGAAAGGCTTATTGGTCGAATCTGACATCAAATTCGTTCTTATGGGTCCTGAATTAGTGTCGATGAATATTTTGGGGATATATAGGGCAATCAGAAAGAAAATATTTTTCGAATTGTATGAGTCTATTGCATCGCGTGGACCGCTGATTTTGAAAATCTAGGGAAAGGCTTATTTTTAGAATCTGACATCAAATTCGTTCTTATGGGTCTGAATTAGTGTCGATGAATATTTTGGGATATATAGGGCAATCAGAAAGAAAATATTTTTCGAATTGTATGAGTCTATTGCATCGCGTGGACCGCTGATTTTGAAAATCTAGGGAAAGGCTTATTTTTAGAATCTGACATCAAATTCGTTCTTATGGGTCTGAATTAGTGTCGATGAATATTTTGGGATATATAGGGCAATCAGAAAGAAAATATTTTTCGAATTGTATGAGTCTATTGCATCGCGTGGACCGCTGATTTTGAAAATCTAGGGAAAGGCTTATTTTTAGAATCTGACATCAAATTCGTTCTTATGGGTCTGAATTAGTGTCGATGAATATTTTGGGATATATAGGGCAATCAGGAAAAAAATATTTTTCGAACTGTATGAGTCTATTGCATCGCGTGGACCGCTGATTTTGAAAATCTAGGGAAAGGCTTATTGGTCTAATCTGACATCAAATTCGTTCTTTTTGGGTCTGAAATAGTGTCTATTATTAGCCCCCTATCACTAGAAACGACGATGCCCAATTTCAAACAAATTCGGACCTACATTTAGGGGAACTTTTTTTCGTAAAATGATCTGAGAAATCACCCCCTCAAATATTGCCGTGTCTTTTTCAAAAACCTTGTTTAATAAATATGAGATTGGTCCTAAAAGAGAACTTGAGGAACACCTTTAGTCATCGATAGTCTGTGAGACTCTTGAGTTGGTACACTTGGTAATGATTGTCCTATTTCCTAGATACAAACCTAAAAGGTTCCTCATAATGCCTCTGAGTCCCATTGATTCAAAAATTTCCAAAAGTATTAGGTGGTCAACTATCTCAAAGGCTTTTTTGAGATCAATAATAATAGCTACCATATGAAAATCATATGAATGAAATAATGTTATACACTTGTATATTTAATTTGCTTACCTTCGAATTGTATCTGGTAGTGAAAAGGTAATCTCCCTTGAAGAAAAGATCTTTGACTCCTGTCGCGTATATTTGCGAATTCCTTCTGCGTAGTACCGTCTTGTAGTACAGTACGGAGCTCAAATTATTGAGTTCCATTCGTTGCACTATCAACTGGTAGTCGCCGTTGCCTTCAGCAAACAAATAGAACGACTTTACGAACTCGTAGACCACTCTGAAGTTTTTCCCAAAATCTTCAGTTATCCATAGCTATAAAGAATAATTTATATCAACAACTAACCAACTTGGGATGCATTTACACAAGACTGACCTTTTGGTTCGTACTGTTTTTGTCCAAAACTAGAAAAGTTCCCGATTGTGCCTCATGGAAGGAAATTTCGGATGGTGAAAACATCACTTCTCGTCTTTCAATTTTCCGTCCATGGTCCGAAGTGACGTATATCACGTTGTGTTTGATGTCGGTGAAAACGAACTGTAAAACAAGCATTTTCCATCGAATTAACAATGTTGTCTTCTATTTCTACTTCCGCTAGTTCTAGGTTTTTGTTCACACCTAACTCAGATGCTTATATAGGGTGAGTCAAAAATTTGTACAGATCTTCCTGGATGCGATTGAACAATGCAAAATGAGTAAGGTTTGATGAATAAATATTGAGGGAGATATAACCGGATATAACATTCCAAAGTTGAACATTGAGATAATTCTCCCGCATAGCTTCTGAACGGTAAAAACCACCAGATTGAAATTTCTTGCATGAATGAATGTTGATGAAATACATTCTTCTGAAACATTTCTACATTTCTCATATTGTTATAGAGGATGTTTTTAGAAGATGGGTCATGATTTTTCGTTGGATGAACGAGTCTTTGGAAAGAGATGTTCTGCAGGTCTCCAAAGTGACCACGAAGGGGTGCGAAGCCTCAACTCGACGGGTTAATTTCGCGGGGACTGCCAAGGGAGGAACAATTGTTGATATTTCAGAAGAGCATCGTCCATGAAAATATATATTAAATAGAGCCAGATCGCCAACTTTTCTACGGTGTTCCAGAGAAGTGAGTGAGTTTGTGAGCGAGGCATCACCCACGAGACGAATTGCCATTTTTTGGACAGAATCCAACAGTTTCAGGGTATGTTTGGGTGCTGTGCTCCATAATAGGAACAGTATTCCAGGACAGGTCGGATCTGTGCCTTATAGATCATAAGCAGCTGACTGGAAGTGAAATAGCTCCTGGCCCGAAACAGAAAACCAAGTTTTTGGGATGCACTTTTAGCAATTGATCCCACGTGATTTTCTCAAGAAAGGTTATTGCTGATAGTAATAGCAAGCATCGAAATGGATGTCTTCAAAGGTATGGTTACTCCTGACAAGCTTATGTTGGACACGAGATCGGCTTTTCTAGAGAAAAGGCATGCTTTTGTTTTGTTTGCAATAAAATCTACCAAGTTATTGGATCCCCCCCATTTGAGAATTGTTGCCAAGTCCATATTTATGTTGTCAACATTTCTCCCTCGTTCGTTTCTGATTTGCCTGGCTGGTATTGGAGTTCTGAAAGAGAATGCGGTATGGAGGGTATAGCTGGGGAGGCAAGCCATAAGATAGAAACTTGGCAAGGAGTCCGTGGTGCTAGACTCGATCGAATACCTTGGAGATATCAAGTGCCACGATATACAAATTCTACGAAATTTTACAAGACATCTCAGTCGAAACAATAAAAACCTGTCCTTGAAAAAGAGAAAACTCACGACATTGTTGAACTTCGGATGGTTGTAAAACTTGTCCAGCGTGGCGTACTTCCCGTCGGGCCCTTTGAAGGCCTCCGTCCTGTTCTCGTATTTGTCCCCGTCGTCGTAGGACACGAAGAGAGATGAGGGGGAGGGGGTGGAACTCATCCCGGGGATGAGGGGTGCCGGGTCTCGCGCCAGACAAATGACGACGCCGCTTTTCTCGCCCACCCAGTGCACCATCAGCTGTTTGTGGGTGTCGTTGAAGTGGTTCACCTGCAATGGAAATATAACTTGGATTCAATCAAACAGTCGAGGAATTAATCGTCATTTATGAATGTGAGTGTATGGAATCACGTCAGGTACCCTTATGAGGAGAGTGTATCAACTTTGAGTATCGTCTTCAAGAGTTAGGTTTAAACAGTGGTTTTAACATTCAATTCGTCATTCTTCAGTTAGAGGTCATAGTTCTATTCTTTTTCGAACATTTCCCCGTAAAAAAATAGATACATACAATACTTTTCTTACAACTGTCAAAAATATGACAACTTCATTCACCTTATGATGAAAATGATTAAATGATATTACGCAATTATTATCAAGTACATTTACTCATTTCATGTCACTTTATTGATAAAACCGCACCCATCTCTATTACACTGGCACTCCATACCAAATACGAAGTCAGCCGCCTTGATTTGTTCGCTTGCTGTCTTGCTCAATCCCATGAAGGAGCTTATAGTCTGCGATGTTGGTGGGCTGTTTTGTCCGTCGAACAAGTATGTCCGAACAAAAATGACGCCAAACCGAAGCGTATGAAGTGTGGCTAGCGAAAACGACCATTTTGCAGCCACACACTTCGGTTTTGCGTCATTTTTGTTCGAACACACTTGTTCGTCGAACGAGACCGCTCAACAACAAAGCAGTGTACAGGCCCCTTTCACGCAAGCATGAATTCCATCGCCTAGCAACAACCGTGAAAAAAGTGTACTTTTTATCACACTTTTCCCTGCAAAAATAAAACAGTATTTTGATATTGAAAAATTGTACACTTGAGGCCCACAAATTATATTAAAAAAGTGCAGTTTTTTCAATTATTGTAGGAAAATACATTTTCGATTCATTATATGAATGTATGGAATCACGTCGGAATCACGTCAATTACCCTTACGAGGGGAGTGTATCAACTTTGGCGTTCGTAATGCCTCTCTACAAAGGAGGGTGGCGCCTTCAAGAGTTAGGTATAAATAGTGGTTTTATACTCGTTTTTTATTCATTGTCAAAGTTGGTACCTTACAACGTGTCAACCGTTACTAACTTAGACTGTATGGAATCACGTCATGTACCCTTACGAAGGGAGAGTATCATCTTTGGCGTTCCTAATGCCTCGTGGCTTTATGCCACCCGGTACAAACGTAAGATTTGCGGTCACCAAGGTCATTAGGTGACATTGCGATGACATAAAAAACTACGGGGAAACATAGACATAGATTGAAAGTTTGACTTGTTTTGACAGAAAGACACAGTCAAACGTCTGAAATGAACTCTAACACGACAGCCGCTGCTTCGGCCGACAAAGCAAAATCCAGTGACCAACCGCCCCCTGAGGCGTACCAAGACGCGTTCGTGACCTTGCCCCCGGACGGCGGCTGGGGGTGGGTGGTTGTCGCAGCGGCGTTCTTCTGCTTCTTCGTGGTGGACGGGGTGGCCGTCTCCTTCGGGGTGTTCTTGGACGACATGGCAGAGGACTTGGGATGCGCCAAGAGCAAAGTGGCGGTGAGCGCGGCCATTTCCACCGGAGTGTTCTGTTTGAGCGGTGAATATAATTTTTCATGTCATTGTTTCAATGCTTTTTATAGATTTATTATACAAGGGGAAAGAGTATAAGATTTTAGCTCGAGGTTCCTTTGTCTCCCTCCGCTTGAACTCCGATACTGTGTACTGTTTTGAGAATAATTTGATTTTGAAAATGATGATGTAAAAATAAAACAAATGATGATAAATTCATATACAGTCTCTTGCAGGTTGATATAGATCTATTAGGAACATATTTTTCGCGCCGAATTTCAGAAATTGCTTATTTTGCATTGAAAACCATCTAGGTGTTTGTTAAATGACCAGATGATTCCGAATCTATAAATTTAATACACTCACCGGCAGAAAAAAACGGCGACCAAAAAATTTTGCAAAATCGTTCGCCATGTAACTTTTTCAATTCTTTTCCGATTTTGCTGAATTTTCTCCCAAATCGTATATTCATGTCTCGGAATGTTGGCATGAATATTAGGTCCTGAGGGATGCTGACGGCTTGATCTTTATTTATTACTTTTTCACCCGTAACTTTTCAACGCCCTGTGGAAAAGGTGAGTGGTTGAACTTAGCTTCATTTGGTTTTGGAATGAAGTGTGATCCCTTCTTAGCACAATGGTTCTTGATTCAAGTCGATAACCACTTTTTGAGAGAAGATACAAGTGTTTTAGGAAATTATGGATTTTTATTATTTTTATTAAAAATAATTCAGAACCATTCTCCAACCTCCCGTTTCATCATGTTTTGAATTGAATTATGATCCATTTTCGCCCCTTCTTAACGTGATGGTTCTAGATTCACGTCAATATCTTCTTTTTGAGACAATATACAAGTGTTTCAAGATTTGAAAAAAATTTTATTAACCATAATTCAGAACCTATAGAGCATCTTCATGGCTCATTCGCCTTCGTCCGGTCTTGTCAGACATTTCAGGAGCTACGATTCGCCCTTGAAGGAGAATTTTGAGCAATTCTTCAAGACCACTTGAGAAATTTGATCAATTCTATGCTACGACGGTTGAATGTTGTAAATCAAACTGGAGGAGGCCGAGGAGGGCATACTCGTTATTGACTACAGGTCTGCTTTGTTTGTTTTTTGTAAATAAGGATTTTTCCCGTAACTGGTAAGAAAAGAGGTATAAATGAATGACATCAATTCTTCAAGTTTTTAATCGTTAAGTTTATGTAGGTTCTGATTATTGTTAAAGAAAA
The DNA here is from genome assembly GCA_918026855.4 of Phaedon cochleariae. NCBI lineage: Eukaryota > Metazoa > Arthropoda > Insecta > Coleoptera > Chrysomelidae > Phaedon > Phaedon cochleariae. The sequence goes on from OU896712.1 coordinate 661,468, forward strand.
TTGAAAAATGCCATACTTTCTTCAAACATTCGTATCTTCTCTTAAAAATGAGATATTGACGTGCAACTAAAACTAGGGGGATCACATTTCAACCCAAAGCATAATAAAGGCAAGTTCAATCACTCAATTTCGCCACAATCGAGGCCACAATGCGTTAAGAAGTATAGGGTGAAATAGTAACTTTAGTTTTTCCCTGTATAATGATCAAATCATCAGCTTCTCACGGAAACTAATATTCAAGCCAACATTCCAGAACACGAATCTACGGTTTGATACAAATTTCACAAAAATCGGACCAACAATTTTAAAAGTTACAGGGTGAACAATTTGGGCAAAGGCAAAGGATTTTTTCCGCCAAATTTCAACAACTGCCCTCTAATCTTGCAAAAATATCATAATTTCATTTTAAGGCCCGTTCGCCGCCTCTCTCGTCAACAACTACGGCTACAGGGCGGTGGCCGTTGCCGGCAGCCTCTTATCCATCCTCTCCTACCTGACCACCTCCCTGGCCGAATCCATCCACCTGGTCTACTTCACCAACGGCGTGGTTGCCGGCCTGGGCATGGGCCTGGTGTACATGCCCGCCGTCATCGCCGTCGGCTTCTACTTCGAGAGGCGGCGAGGCGTCGCGACGGGACTGGCGTCGTGCGGCAGCGGCCTGGGCGGCGTCGCTCTGCCCATCCTGCTCACCATCGCCCAGGATAGCGTAGGTGAGTGTGCCGCGACGTGTATGTGAAATTGACGGTGGGAGCGCGACATGTACGTAAAACCGGCTCGGTGTGGCTGACATGTATGTAAAATTGGACCGGGGGAGTCCGGCATGTATGTAAAATCTGTTTAGAGAGTCCGGGTTGTATGTGAATTGGCTCGAGCATTCCGGTATGTGAGTGACTGAATTCAACTCATGCAGGCATTTGAGTAGAATCAACTCTGAGAGGGCCACATGTACGTAAAATCATGTCGAAAACAACATGTATGGTTGTGGTTGCTGGCCTGGGCATGGGCCTGGTGTACATGCCCGCCGTCATCGCCGTCGGCTTCTACTTCGAGAGGCGGCGAGGCGTCGCGACGGGACTGGCGTCGTGCGGCAGCGGCCTGGCGCGCGTCGCTCTGCCCATTCTGCTCACCATCGCCCAGGATAGCGTAGGTGAGTGTGCCGCGACGTGTATGTGAAATTGACGGTGGGAGCGCGACATGTACGTAAAACCGGCTCGGTGTGGCTGACATGTATGTAAAATTGGACCGGGGAGTCCGGCATGTATGTAAAATCTGCTTAGAGTCCGGCGTGTATGTGAAATTGGCTCGAGCATTCCGGTATGTGAAATTGGCTCGAGCATTCCGGTATGTGAGTGACTGAATTCAACTCATGCAGGCATTTGAGTAGAATCAACTCTGAGAGGGCCACATGTACGAAAAATCATGTCGAAAACAACATGTATGGTTGTGGTTGCTGGCCTGGGCATGGGCCTGGTGTACATGCCCGCCGTCATCGCCGTCGGCTTCTACTTCGAGAGGCGGCGTCGCGCTGCCCATCTTGCAATTTTCAGGCATTTTTGCGATTTTTTCAATTTCCAGGCATTTTTGCGATTTTTTCAATTTTCAGGCATTTTTGCGATTTTTTCAATTTTCAGGAATTTTTGCGATTTTTGCAATTTTCAGGAATTTTTGCGATTTTTGCAATTTTCAGGAATTTTTGCGATTTTTGCAATTTTCAGGAATTT